>JABFAK010000587.1:0-49907 GCA_013266265.1 Fusarium sp. NRRL 66182
GTAGTTGTATCATCACACTGCAGATGGTGGGTGCCTCTTGTGATATGGCGGCGGCAAGCTTGTAGGCTTGTCACCACGGACAAGGGTGTGGGCAGAGGTGGGATTCGAGATAGATATGCGAGAAGGGCCTGTGCAGCAAAGTAAAGACGCGGCGTGTGAACGGTGGCCAGCAGCTAACCCCAAGAGCCAGCGGTTGACCGAGCTCTGATATTGGCTGGTGCTGGAAATGCCGTCTCCCCATCAGTGGATCATTCGGCTGTCACACAGCCGCGAGCTGGCATGGTCTAGGAAAACAGACGCAGACGGCGTGATCAAGGTCAGTGACATGCAGAGGTTGAGAGCTCAAGCTAGGATGAAGGAAACACGATGGCGGGAGTTGCCTGTTTTCTTCCCGGACAAGGAAGCGGCCCGCACTTTGGACCGGGGATCATCAGCAATGGCTGGGGTTT
Organism: Fusarium sp. NRRL 66182; assembly: GCA_013266265.1. NCBI lineage: Eukaryota > Fungi > Ascomycota > Sordariomycetes > Hypocreales > Nectriaceae > Fusarium > Fusarium sp. NRRL 66182. The sequence continues at coordinate 450 of JABFAK010000587.1, forward strand.
TGTTTCTCTTGCGTCTTTTGGTGTTGACGAACCGGATAGCTGTCGGTCGGTTGACAATAAACTTCTACCATCATCACCTCCTGTGTCGGGCCCAAAGTACAGCGAGATGAATGAACTGTCCAAGCGCTTGCTGTACGAGATGAGAAATTAGCAGTGTGATGATACAACTACCGAATGGTAGAGTTCTCAATGGTCGTTGGTTCGTCCATGGCCGCCTAGAAGACGAGTGCCTTGGTATGGCTGGGATTGGATGCTAGAGACCCTGACACACACCTGTAAGAGTTGTTCCTGGCATTTTGCCTGTGATCCAAGGCTGCTCCTTTCCCCCTCCAAAGACGGGTAATGGCTCTTGGAAGCCGCTTCGCTGGTGTGGCTTGGGGGCCAGATGGCGGAAGAGGAGCATCCACGGTGGAGCACACAAGATGTGACGCTGTGATGAGATGTAATAGGCCGACCTGATTGGTCTAGAGACGCGGTGACGATCCTTGCTGGTTTATCGATGGCTTCTTGAGCGGGCGGTAACAGGCCAGCAGTGATTCGCTATTGTTGGTGATCAACTTGCTGGGGGTTTAATCGCATGCGTCTCTTCGATTCGCGCACCGCTTCTTTTCCTTCTTTCTTGGAAAAGCTGGTTGACCTCATTCGACGATTCGCCTTGCTTGTCTCGGACATTGGAAGCCCAAAGGGGATAGGAATCATCCTAGCGCAAGGTATATGGGTCAGGAACGGTGTACCGTCTGTTGGCTATCATATAAGTGTCCTTCATGGTTCGATGCTGCAAGGCTCGGCATGTATAGCACCAACACAGAGTCGCACGACATCATCAGGGCTTTTGAGCGTGTTGGTGATAACTCTTCTACCATGCGCCGTCGTTGCGGGCCGCTGCGGGATCGAGGCAAAGTGCCATGAAGAACTGAGGGGAAAACAACAAAGGAACCAAAATCCTTTCCTGTCGTCGCTTCGATACCTCGGGAAGATGTTGGAAAGTTGATGTTGGTCCTGATAGTATTTGTCATGATGTTGATCTTGAATCATCATGGTCGGCATTTGTATTGCCTATCTCCGAGGATAATGCAGCTATTGCTTTGGAGGTATTTGTAAGGCGGGAGCTGCTGCAAGTTGGTCTGGCTGTTTTGATATGAGCCAACGCTGTTGAAGATGGGTAGTGAGAATGTTGACTATCTAAGTACCTAGGTACAAGTAGGTATGTACAGACGGCGCAAAGAGCTCAGGCTCAGACGACCGAGAGACCATGTAGAACAGTGACCTTATCCAACTAGTCATAAAGCACAATAAGAACAAAAGTACACATTTTCATCAACTACATTAATTTAAATGATGTCAACTATTGAAATTGCTGTCATGGTGCCTACCCTACGGCCGCATTTTCTGGAAACTTGGAATCTGATACGCTCGACCTTCAGCCTTGCACCCCGCAGCCACGCGATTGGCCAGATACTGTAGAGCTTGCTCAGAGGCCCACTGCTGGACAAGGCTGTGGGCTTCAACTTTTCATCATCCATTCTAATATCGAACCTCGAGCACGCCAAAAAGGCAGTCGATCACTCTGCTCAATACGCCATTCACATGAGCCAAACCGTATAGGACCTCCCAATACCTATTGTAAATATGGCGCCTACCGCGGGACTCACCCGGTCCACCTTTGCCAAGCTTTCACCTCATCCATATCTGCTTGCAAACCTCGAGCCATCCTCTGGCGATGTACCTCCGGCTCGAAGCAACGGACGAGCTCCAAATCAATTCCGATCCCCAACAGTCAATGCCTCGAGCTTGTCGCACGCCCATGGCAGCGCTGTAGTGCGAATGGGCGACACCACCGTCATATGTGGTGTACGAGGCGAGACTATCTTGACTCCCAACATTCCGAGTTACCGTGCCTCCAACACCGAGACCGAATTGAAAGAGTACGAACTCCTGGTACCAAACATTGAGCTTGCTACGGGTTGCGCTCCTCAGTTTCTTCCAGGTGGCCCGCCAACTACCCTGGCCCAGACCCTCAGCACTCGGATATACTCCCTCCTTCACAGCTCCAAAATCATCAAACCCAATGACCTGCGAATATGGCACACAAAACCAACCGAAGACCTAGGAGAGGAGGATGACCGCATGGATGACGAAGAAGTAGACACAACAAACGAAAACCGTGTTGTCATGGCTTACTGGGTGCTCTACATTGACATTTTTTTCATCTCGTTTGATGGAAACCCATTCGATGCTGCCTGGGCTGCCGCTATGGCGGCGCTGCGAGACACCAAGCTCCCTGGAGCACGGTACGATGTCGATCGGGAGATGATCGTCTGCTCTCGAAAAGAATCCAAGCCTCTCACCATTACCAACATCCCAATCGCATGCACGGCAGCTGTCTTTACTGGCAAGGAGACTGATCGATCTACCGACGGCAAGTTCTGGATGCTTGCCGACCCCGACAGACTCGAGGAATCACTATGCGACGAGAGCGTCACAATTGTGGTGGATTGCAAGGACGGCGACATCAAGATCCTGTCCATCTCGAAACACGGAGGAACGGTCTTGACTCCTCAGCTTCTCACGTCAAAGCACTTCCTAGACTGGGCTACAAAACGATGGGAGGAGTTTAGTACAGTCATCAACCAGTCATAGATCAAATGATACCCCCCATGAAAGAAAAATCTGTACGTAGTTTGTGCCTTGATAATATATTGAATTGCAAGGCGAGGACATGTGTCAAAAACCATTCGACCCACCCTTTCAGACTTTATTCTAGGGCAGGAGATACCGGCAGACAAATTGTTCTACCACTCATAAAGTGAGTAGTAATGAAACTACCACGCCGCAAGCGATATCCCGCCAGAAGAAGTAGATATCGCGTAGAGGGCTGAGCGGATGATGAAGGGGGAAAAAAAAGGAAGAGAAAAAATCTCGGCCAATTAATTCCATTTCTATGAGCTCCAGTGCACGGGCCATGTCCTCCTCTCACCTTTAGCAACCCTGCCCCACCTGGATCCATCCTCTTCAAATCTTTGCGCAGCTAAAAACGTTGCTCCAACTTTTCTCTTCTTCTTCTCATCTTCACCCTCTCTCCCTCAAACATGGAATCCCTCTCAGAAACCCTGTGGGATGTAGTGATCAGCGGCACTGGGCTACAGCAGTCCCTCCTCGCCCTGTAAGCTTTGGATTCCATCGCCGAGATGTCGCCTCGGTCGGACTGACCCAGCTTTCGTTGCTCGAAGAGCTTTGTCGCGTTCAGGCAAGAACATACTTCATGTCGATCCCAACGACTACTACGGAGGCAGCGAAGCCGCTTTCAGTCTTCAAGAGGCAGACGAGTGGGCTGAAAAGAACCAGTCGGCTGATCCCTCGCGGTTGTTCTCTGCCGCAGAGGTGAAGCGTGATGCCGACGCCTTGGGTTCTACACGAGCCTACAGCTTGGCCCTGGCGCCTCAGCTGATACACTCGCGGTCGAAGCTGGTGACTCAGCTTGTCGATTCGAAAGCTTTCCGCCAGATCGAGTTCCTCGCTGTCGGTTCTTTCTACATCTACCAGCCACCGTCAGATTCCTCGTCGACGCCCTCGCTTAGTCGGATACCCTCGACCCGCGAAGATGTCTTCTCCAACACGTCCATCCCAGTTCGGTCCAAGCGGTCCTTGATGAAGTTCCTCAAGTTTGTGCTTGACTACAATTCGGAACCTCAGATCGACACGTGGCGGCCACGTGCTGACGAGGATTTGTCACAGTTCTTGGCCTCAGAGTTCAAGCTTGACGCAGCCCTTCAATCCTACATTATCACGCTGACGCTGAGCCATGATGGCAAGATATCTGTCAAAGATGGCTTGAAGGCGATCAACCGGCATTGGACATCTATGGGTGTCTTTGGTCCTGGCTTTGCTGCTGTCTATCCAAAATGGGGTGGCCTGTCAGAGGTGGCTCAAGTGGGTTGCCGGGCGGCCGCTGTCGGTGGTGCAGTTTACATGCTAGGTTCTGGTATCAAAGACTTGCGTCAGACTGGAACCGATGAAGCAGAAGCTCTATTGGAGCTGTCATTTACTAACGATATTGATGTCAAGGCAAAGCTGGTGGTCCAAGGTACTGAGACTACCGACCCTAGTAATTCTCGAATCAGCAGGCTCACTGCCGTGATCAAGTCGGACTTGTCCCCGGTCTTTGAACTACTCACCGATGGCGCTCCTACGCCCGCTGTCGCAGTGGTGGCCTTCCCCACAGGCTCGGTCTCTGTTGGGGATGAAAACCCTTCACAGTTCCCAGTCTATGCAATGGTACACTCAAGCGACACCGGGGAGTGCCCCTCTGGACAATGTGAGTTAAACCCATTTCTTTTTTCTCTTTGGTGTTATGATGATTCACATACCGAATACTTATCTACATTGTCTGAACCCTAATGACGATCATTATCTCTGACAACCTGATACACACCTCATTGTTCTCAAATTTGTTCTTTCCACATGGTCAAAAACAATCATGCTAACGAAAGGTCAACAGATGTCATCTATTTAAGCACCGTCTCTACTCCCTCGGCCAAATCTGTTCTCGAAACAGCTCTGTCTTCTCTCCTTATCTCTGTGTCAGATGGACAAGTTGTAGCTCCACCCATTTACCAGCTGTACTATGAACAGAGCAATGGAACAAGTGCTCTGAACGTAGATACAAACATTGCTACCTTCTCACCCGCGTGTCTGAGTCTTGCTTTTGATGATTCTTCATTGGACTCAGCCCAAGAGGCCTGGAAGTTTGTCACTGGTGATGCTGGAGATGAGGCCGTTGACTATATGAAGTTTGAAGACCGAGAAGGCGGAGAAGATGATGATTTTTACGACTAGATGAATTTAGGGGCGTTGATAGAATGCATATTATTAATCTTAATACTGTTTCCCATTGCGTCAGATGACTGCCTATGTCCTGAGGCTTCTCGCCCCTGAGATGTTGCCCATGCATCTAAATGTGCCCACTTGATGCCACGCTTTCCCATCCCGAGACCGTAAATATTATGAATCCTTCCCACTTCCCAGATTCTTGATTTTCCGGTATTTCGTCAGTTCCCATATTCCCATATTGTCTCCTTGTGAATCATCCCAATAACTCCAAAAAAATGAAAACCCAGTTTCCCGCAAATATGAAGGCAGTCAAAACTGCTCGAAATCGCAAAGTCATGATCCCATGAACGTCGGTCTGTAGCAAAGTCTTCCTGCCCAGAGTAAATAGAGAGACGATATGAATAATGAAGTGTATACCAGGCATACTCCGCAGTCTAGGAAAAGTTTAGGCCAACTCATCGGCCATTTCGTCGTCTTGCTGCGGAAGAGTGAGGCCGATGCGGATCGTACCAAAGGGTTTCTTGTCCGCAATGCCATCTTGCTCCACGGCAATGCTGTTTTTGGTTGCCAGGATGAGTACATGCATGAAAGCCTCCGAGACAAACTTTTTGGCGCTGGATGGGTCGTTGAGCTCATCAGTGAGAGTGTTGAAGTTTACCCAGCGGCGGTCAACGCGATCACGGGAACGAGTGTATCCCTTGGCTTGAGCGCGGGCGGTAGCATAGCCTAAAAATTCGAGGGCGGAGGCATCGAGGACATGGCTAGAGTCCTGCATATCGTTGTTGTTGGGAAAGTCGAGGCCTTCCATGAATCCTTGATCGTTCATGGAGGAATCTTGCGAGTGCAGCATAGCAAGGTCGTCGGAGCCATGAGGCAAGCCGGGTATGTCGCTCCATCGCTCGATGGAGCGAACAGCACTGCCGCGAGCATGCAGAGGGCTTGGGGCAGGGTGTCTCTTGTGCACACTGCCCTGTCCGCGAATGGATGATCCAGGGGCGACGGAGGGAGGACGACTCCAAGGCGCCATGGAAGATGAGTGACGATCTTCAAGACCTTTGGCTGCCTCCATTCCCATCTCAGGGGCTAGGTCTTCGCCAAACATGATTGCACCCATATCATCATCATGGCCACGTCCAAACTCGTCAGCATCATCCATCTTCTGGCGAACGTTTCTCCCCTCTTTCTGTTCATTTCCGAATGCTTCGGCGGAGACTCGGCGTCGACCTCGCGACTTAGGCTCAGGGCTCTGTTCAGGTTCCTAGCCCTGAAGGTGTGCCAAAAGAGTCATGCCAGAGAAGTGCTCTGCAAGAGGATGTACGACTCCAGTGGGAGTCCTGCCAATGCCTGCTAGACCATTATCGAAAAGAAAAGCCTTGGCGTTGTGACGTGCCTGGGCGAGAGTAGTCGTTGGACGAGGTTTGCCATTGGCTTGCATGTTGTGGAGGTAGTTGATAGTCCAGTTTCGAATCTCTCCCATGGGGATATAGTCTTTGCTATCTACCATTTGAAATTGCTTGCGGGGCCTTCCTCGCCGCGCGGGCGCCCTGGCCTGCACAGTCTCAACTGATTCAGAAGTGGACTCAGCCGAGGAGGTAGCCTTTTTGGCGACTGAACGCTTGGGGAACGGCTCTGCATCAGGGAGTGCCTCATCCCCCATGATGATGACGTTGTCACCTTCAAGATTCCCCTTATCGGCACCGAGATTGGCGGCTTGGATGCGGAGTTGCTCCTCATATGCTCCAGTCCCAGGAAGAGGAGGGAGTTGCTGGTCCAGGTCGTCGAGTTCAATCAGGTTGCCGTCGGCGTCGAAGCTGAGGTCGAGTCCAGGAAGAGGTACCATATCGTCACCAAAAGGGTGAAAGTTGTCAAATGGATCTCGATTGAATGGGCTTGGGAATGGAGAGTCGTGGTCGAGATCAGTTGGAAGACGACAGCTGCGGACAGAATGCGCAGACTTTGGGAGATCAAGATGCAGCAGTGAATTGCAAAGGCCTGAAGAATTGCTGCCTTGGGTCAAAGGGCTCATTTGGGAGACATTGTTCTGCGTCGAGAATTGAGTTGAAAGGAGAACCAAGTCATTGACACTAGCCAAGAGGTCAAGTTTTGGCACGCTGGACAAAGGATCAAAGGTGGGATCATCCTGAAGGGTGATTTGGTGGCTCCTTTAAAGAGAGTACAAGGTCAGTAAAGAAGATAGCTGGTCAACAAAGAATCTCTTACTTTGCCTTGCCCGCGCGTGGGTCCGTTTCACTTGTGTCCATGACACGAAAGAAGGCCATCATGTCCGACTGCGTTTTCTCTGCGTCTGAAAGAACATAGCGACACTGCTGGGCAAACACACGGGAGACGCCGTAGAGAAGGTTGCCCTGAAGACGCAGAGCCAAGGGAGCCCCTGGATCGATGATGGTTTCGCAGGCCTTGGGGACATTGACCTCTTGGATCGCCTTGCGGGTCAGCCGCTTCTGGTTCGTTTTACCCACGGTAGCGACAAGCCTGATGGATCACGTTAGTGAGCCTGAAAGAGAAAGAAAAAGGGGGACATCTAGGGATATACCAGATAGTGGCGACCCCATACTGGGTGTTGCTTAGAACTGAGGTTGATGTTAGCTGCGGATGATCCAAGAGGATGTAAGCGAATACGGCGCAACATACTCTCGTGACTATAGAACATGATGCTCTCTCATCCGCATTTGCAGACTTGAATGAGCCCGGGATCTTGGAATAATAGGGATAGAAACAAGCTGCCTCGAGCTGAAGTGTGTAGCTTTCGGCTGCCTCTTGCAGTGACGACCCGAGTTGAAGCTAGTCGCGATGCTGGCGAGGGGTGGGTTGAGGTACTTGTGAGGAGACGATGCGAGGAAAGGAGACTAAATTTGTAGGAGAGGAAAGGGGACGAATATTGTCACGCGTGGTTTTGGTGAAGAGGGGGCCTCTTTGCGTGAGGAGTTTTGGCGGCTGGCAGCCACTGTTACGCAGCTGGGACCTCAGGCAGCAGGAATTGACAATCCATATCGTTGTTCATGCTCTATCATCTTCTACTGTGTCGAGAAATGACTTCTTGATCACGACATTAATAATAGGGAACTATCTTATTCTGACTTGATCTCTTGCGCACACCAACTTGAACCCCTTGGTTTGTTGGCAGACTTGTTCACGGCTCTTCGAGCAGCACATGAGTTGCTACATGTTAGGCCAGTTTTGCTGGACAAACAAGAAAACATTAATTAAAGAAATCCATATCAGTCTGAATCAGTACCCTGTCTGTATGGAAGTCTTCGTACTGACTTACAACTGCCAGCAACGGCTGCTACTGTGCAGCAAACATAAGCCATACATTCTGTCGACCTCTCGTCAACCAACATCCGGTTCCGTGGTCTAGTTGGTTATGGCATCTCGTTAACACCGAGAAGGTCCCCGGTTCGATCCCGGGCGGAACCACACTTTTTTGTCTAGAGTGCCTCTGTGGAGGTAGGCCATCTTCTATTTTGGTCCCGTCTAGGCCGCAACTCGGTCCTAGCAAGGGACCCAGTGTCTATGAGTATTGGTCCAGGTCAGGGAAGCAAACTGAATCGAGTCTATAACTTTTGATATCCTACTTGGAGCCTCCGCATCTAAACCCTCAGAAATTGATCATCACTTGTGAGTAGTTCGAAGTCCGGTTCCGCTGGCAACCAAGGCAGCGCAAAATCCTAGCAAAGCTACCGCTGTTGAAGCACCAAAGGCATACCTGAGTCCGTCGTAGTAGACTAGACGAGTCTTGAGTTGCACATCTGGAGGAAGTTGGTGAATGTAGTCGACCGAGTGTCGAATTTGCTCGATAACCTGGTAGAACAAAAATCAGCACATGCTTGGATTCTTATAATCAGTCGCTGCGATAGAAAGGCTCGTACTCTCCATTTATCTGGTACTTCGCTCAGAGCATCCGGTAGGCGGACACTGAGCGTAGTTTGCACAATGGCCGAGGTAACTGAGACACCCCAAACAGTCCCCAATGAGCGAATGAGATAGACGGTTGAAGCTGTAACCGCATGATCTGTAGATGACCTGTCAGCTGTGAAGAAGGCAACGTAAAATATAGACTCACCGGCATGTTCAAACGAAGCGAGAGAAGTGAAAAGGATACCGGGATAGATGATGCCCTGGCCAAGATTCGCCGGAAAGACATAGACAAAGTACTTCCACTTTGAATCTTGAAATTGCAACAAAGCTACCAAGCCATTTCCCAAAACCATAAGTAGGGCTCCTGTGCGTACAAGAGCAATCAGTTTGCCCCAGCGAGACATGACGACGCCAGCAATGACACCGCCAATGGGGGTTGCCAGGGACGGGATTGCAAGGCGAGCGCCAGCTGTGGTAGCTGAATCGAGCAGAACAACTTGAAAGAATAGAGGAAGCATAAATAGGTACTAGAGAAAGGGTCAGCGGCGTGTAAGCTTCAGCAGGACTTTCTTGGCTCACCCCATATGCTGCCATGCCAGCGCAGACGTTTGCAGACTGTGTTGCAATGGGCAGTCTCCCCTGCAGCAACCGAAGGGGGATAACAGGAATAGCACTTGTCTTTGCCTCAATAAAGAGAAACAAAGCAAACAGGGCAAGGCTGCCAACCAAAGATCCCATCACCCAGGGACTGCTCCACGGCAGCTCGTTCCCTCCAAGGCTGAGTCCCACGAGCTGAACCGAGACAGCAATAACCAGTAGTAGAGATCCAGAAAAGTCCACCCTCTTCCAGACGGCACCGAGGCTGTTGTCGAGAGAGAAAGCGCCAGATTGATCTCTGACAACCAAAACCCCGATTATCAAGGCCACAATTGATATTGGGACCTGAAACAGGAAACACCATCGCCAGCCGATGTGATCAGCGATTGAGCCACCGAAAGATGCTCCAGAGATTGCCCCAAAGCCGTAGATACCATTTTGAAGGGCTTGGTACATGCCACGCTTGCGGAAGGGGATCATGTCCGAGTTGACAATGGTGGCTTTGATTGTCAGTTGGACCTACAGCAACACCGTTGAGCTGTATTCACTCACCCATCGTCATCAAGCCCCCGCCACCAAAACCCGTCAATGCCCTCATAGCATTGAGCAGGATCACATTGTCGGCCACACCGCATCCAAGACAGCCCAGGGCAAACGTGATGGTCGAGATAAAGAAGCACAAACGCCGACCAAAGATGTCAGACACTCGGCCGTAGAGCGGCTGGAACGCTGTGCTGGTAAAAAGATACGAAGTAGTCAACCAGGAGGCTGTATTGGCCGCGTCAAACTCGGAACTGATGACGGCGTAGGTGGCTGCGGTGATGGTGCTGTCGAGGCCGTAGAGGAAGACGTTGGACATGATGGCCAGCTGAACCCAGATGAAACCTCGCGGGGGTCTCCACGAGTGTTCGTCAGGAGCACAAAGTAGAGGTTGATCCTCGCGAGGCTCGACCATGTTATCGCCATTGCCTTGTGATGCTGGACTCGAGACCTCAGGGTCATGATTTGATGGAGAATGACTCTGCATGGCCAATGGATATGAGGTGAATAATCTTATAGTATCGTAGTCCAGTGCCAGCCAATGTGATTGTTTGCCAGATAGATTTCAAGTTTTTTCTTTCTTTCTGTGTGGTAAAATATTGAAATAAAGAAAAAAGGTGTCGTTCAACGTGGAGCATTTAACGAGACGTCGGCCAAGAGCCCATCATCAAAACCAGGAACAGCAGCGTTGACATACGTGAGATGGAAATCACGTTTTAAAGCGCCTGTTGACTCATCCGAGCAGATCCTTGCCTCATTGTACAAGGGCGTAGCTTGACCAAAGTATTAATCACAAGTCTTCACTTTCATGTCGTGGGATAATGACCCCAACTTCTAATGGCTGAGATGATATTAAAAGAATCGTTTCATACGTAACTCTTTTGCTATAATATGTTTACATGCTGCATTCAACATTTATAAGAGGCTCTTTTGTCGTCATACATGTGATATTCGATCACGCAATGCGATATTTACAGCACCAAGGTAGTAAGTAGTAGTAGTAGTACTACACAACCTAACCATGCAGCTGATGAAGTAGTGACTCTCTTTGTCGACAAGTTGTACAAGATACAAGACACAAGACTTTATGGTAGAGGAAGATATAATGAAAGAAGAAAGCCCTAATTACTATGTTGTTGTGAGAGTACCGAGTCCTATATGATTTCTCCATGTTTTGTCTTCTTTGTCAAGACCATATCATCTCAGCCGTATATACATGAACAACCCCAGCCCCCCTCACGGAGAATGACCATCACCCATCGGGCGTGCTACTGTGATGTATAATTGTCCAATTACGCTTTCCACTGAGCAATGGCGTGCTGCCTTGTACATCTCAACTAATAGCAATACCACAGCCTACAAAGTATACACCTTGATTATATATAGGAGATACCTACCGGACCAACCATTAAACTACTCGACACATATCACTCATTTAGTTGCCGCAATTGAGAAAACATACGCTCCTTTATGTCGAAGCCACAATCAAGACACTGGCAGATTCTCTTGGCATAACAGTACGTGAATTGCCTATGGAATAGTTCTCTAAGATCTCTAGTGATATGATCGCCCTATAAAATCGCTTTGACGCTATGATCGCTCTTCATACATCTCTCTCCATGATATAAACCCCTTGCCATAATTATATACAGTTTGAATGAAACCCCTGATGACCACTACTTTGGTGGCCGTAGATTACCACGTAAAGCTCTCCTCTACAAAGTCCACCACGCTCGACCCTTGTACTGATCTGGCGGCCCCACGAACATCGTCAGCTAGAGCGCCAGGTCCACACACGGTGACACACATGGCGCCCATCTGCTCTTGCACCTCCTTCTCCAGAATGAGGGGAATGTTCGGCCGTCCAGGGAACATGCGCACCGTGGCGCTAGCACTGACAATATCACGTGGGTTCTGAGGACGGGTCACAAAGATCTGGATGCGGAGAAGGTCTTTGCGGTGTGGGATGCGGAGAATCGTGTCCATATAAGGCCGCACCCATTCGAGGGATTCGTATTCACGGATGATCCAGACGAGGGTGACACGTCGAGCGGCGGTTGTGCCCTCATTGTATCCTTCAAGGAGGTGGCGGATGTAGGAGATTTGGTGGGTAATTCCAGTCGAACCGGCAAAGAGAACTGCGTGACCATACGAGTCGAGGCTGTTGTGTCCTGCATAAGGGCCTTCCATGGCTGCCTTGATGCGAAGACCTCGTGGGCATCGCGAAGCGCGATCAAAGAGCTTCTTGGTCATGCCGGTCTGGGCTCCAATGACGAAAGAGACCGAAGTAGTCATGGTCGACTTATCAATCGCGTGGAGGGGCTCCTTCTCGGCAATGGGCAAACTGCTGTCGCGGACGTGGTTGACCCAGCAGATTGAGAAAGGGTGGCTCTCCCAAGCCTGGAGACCCCAGAATCGCAAGTAGGCGTGAGTACCAGGCTCGACATGGACGTATCGGGGCAGGTGAAGGGTGACTCGGGTGACGTTGCCGGGCATGGCCTCGCAAACGGCATCAGTCCAGCCCTTGGACGACCAGTTGACGTAGACGATCCGGAGCATGCGGGCAAGGCGATCGGCAAACCAAATCGCCATGATGGCCATGATCCAGGGGAGCTGGGGAAGGCCACCGTGGAGTTTGGAGGAGGCGCAGTGAGCCCAGGTAGCGACAAAGGCGACAAAGGCCAAAACAATGTGGACGTTGAGGAAGGTTTCGTAAAAGGCGTGTCGTAAAGGCGAAAGCGAGAGCAGAAATAGGAGGGTCATAGCCACCGTACCAACGGTTCCCGAGCCTTCAAAAAGATCACTGGTGATTGCATGTCCGACGCCATCCCAGCCAATGTCGTCCACAGCAACGATGGCCCAGGCGATGGTGTGGATGATGGACTCCAGAACCACAATACGACCCATCCAACGATGAAGAAGATTGTAGGTGTCGAAGCTGATCTTGAGAAGGCCGATGAGGGGGTTGTTGCGCCCAGCAAAGATGATCAGAGGGATCATACTGACAAGTGCCAAGGTTCCTGAGCGGCCTCGCAATTCGGCACAGAAAGCCTTCTTGTTCTCATTCGTCCAGTCAAGAACAAACATGTAGGCAAAGTTGCTGCCCAAGTAGATGAAGAGAACGATGAAGTGGAGTCGCGAAGGGAGAGTGCCCATGCTGATAGCAGAGGATAGCTTAAACTCTCTGTTGTGACGCTTACTCCATAGGGGGGCGTAGATGAGGTTCTTCTTGAGACTGGGCATCCAGCTCCATTGCGAGATCCTCCAGTATCCTTGCTTTTCGCCGGCCACAGACATGGCCGACACCTGGCGGAGTCTCGCCCATAGGATTTCGAGGATTCGGATGGCCAGAACGATAAAGCCGAAGATGCCCAAGGTCCACCACAGAACGTCCACGAAGAATAGATTCATAGGCTGGTTAACACCATCGAGATTTGAGTAAAAGTTGGGAGTTGCTTCGGCGTCTGCGTGAGCTGCTTCGCCGCGAGATTCGAGTGTCGAGGTTGGTATGAACGAGCTGATATCGGCGATCCGGCGCCGTTGGAAATCCATCGTGACTAAATAGCTCCCTAGGAGCGAGGCGGGTAAGGAATGAGGGTGGCGGTCTTTTTTTATCTGGTAGTCTTTAGACGACGAAATAGTGAATAGTCGCTGTTCCTTATGAATGAACGATGAAACAACGCGGTTGTGCGACTGATAAAGGCTGCAGGAACCGGAACAAAAGCGCCAAGAGTGGTGATTTTAAAGAAAGTGTAAATGCTCTTTTCCTCCTTGTGTTCAGGCTTTGGTGTCAGAACATGATGGTAACCAGGTGGTTGACTTGGCGGTGTTGACGGTATATCGTGATCGGCGAGGGGGTTGTTCAGCGGTGATTCCGTCTGATTCAAGGCCGATGAGAACTTGTTCAACACAATGTGACACAAGACAAAGGCAGATAAAGGCAAAGAACAATAGGGGTCTATAAACAATCCGTGCCGGACAAGGATGATTTATTGACCACCGTCAAGGCAATCAAGTGTCGAACGACGTCGCGGCCTTGTTTACCTCGTCCACGAGGTGATGTTGTCGGTTTGCAGATGGAAGAAAGCAGAAACTAGCTGACGATCTCCGAGGTTGGCGGATTTGGATCTGCGGTAACGAGAGAAAGAACGGGTCAACTTCAAATGCCGTGAGTAAATGAAGCCAATGTAAGGTGACCGTAATGGAACCCAAGGCAAGGGCGATTGAGAGAGCACAGGCGGGCAGACGATCGACGTTGGGCGCGTGCGGTGACTGAGTGACTAAAGAGACTAAAGAGTGAAGAGTGAGAGGAATTGAGGCGCTTAACGCAAGACAATATAATATGATGGACCGGAGAAAATAATAGAGGAAACCGGTTGTTTTCTGAATGTTTCAATAAACAGAGACAAACACGAGGGCGGCCGTACCGGGCACCTGGCAAGCAGTTGTTAAGAGTGACGAAACCAGCACAGCACTGCTAACAATAATAAAAGTCAGGTGGATCGACTTGGGTAGGGGAACGACCAGCCTCGGAGAAGAGAAGAAGCACAAAACTATCACCGTGAACGGCACGAGGCACAGGAGGAATGAAGATACCCATGGGAGCGGACGTTGTGATAATATGTAAAAGGGCCTAGCCAGCTCAACCCGGCCCTCCTCCCAGCCAAGAGCAAACAACCAGCTTGGCACAGCACTGAGAGGATTTATTACTCGCACAGCATGGGCTACTACTGCGGTCAGCAAGGGAGAGCCCCTTACAGCTTCTCCTTGTCCAACAAGAATCTGCGAGTCAAGGTTGTGAGTGGCTAGTTCGTCCGACTTGTCGGCAGAGCTGGGTGGATGAACGGGGGTCCTTGTAGGGCGTGCTAGGGACCGACTCAACCGAGACCCCTTCGAGAATCCATTTCATACCTTATCTTTGACCTGGTTGGACGCTCTCCCCTCTCCATGTCGTGCAGAGAGAGCTGAGAATCATGGCACAGCGAACCACGAGCGTCTAAGCGCCCCTTGCGAGAGCACCCAGGAACGTTGTCAAGTTTATCGCCTTCTGGGCTTGCGCTGCGGTAGGGGCATTGGCAGCAACGGCGTGGCTGCTCGATACGCGACCAATTGGATGAGAGATGTTCAAAAAGGATCTCAGATTCTGGTCTCTGGCGGGACAAGACCACGATTGAGTGGCTGCTTAATGGTCAAAGTCTCCGGACAAGCTATCGTAGTATGCTTCTGAAACCAGCCACTTGCTGGCCCCGGCTCCTGGTCAGGGGCTCCCTGTGCCCCCTTTGGGAATGGAAACTCCAAATTTTTAGAGAGCTCTTCAGGGGTCACTGGCTGTCAACGGCCAGACCTGCGGCGCCAAAAATCGGGGCGCGGGCCAGCTGCTGCTCTCGAAGCGCTTGCTAGCCACTCAATGCCCCGCGAGGGATATCGCCAAGAGATTGTCGACCTCGCTGAGGCATCCAGTTCCATGTTTCCGAAGAGTCTTCTGTTTGTTTGATGTTTGGATGAAAGCAGCCAGCCGGGTCCAGCCTCGAGTGGGATTGTTTCCTGACTCAACGCTATCAGCAGTGGAAGAAAAATGAGCTGGCTGAAACAATTTCGACCAGCGCAGCCAGCCTGAAGAGACTCTATCAGGCGATTGATCAGAGGTGACTCTTGGTCAATCATGTAATCAATGCCGCCCGATTGCTGTCGGATTACCAATGTGGGTTCGAGTCGCACAGCAGACAAGGTAACGAAATCCCAACATGCAGAAACATCATCAGCCAAGGGTCAAGAGGCGGCCCGTCATCTTATTTCTCGTGCTGTGGTTGATGGAATTCGGTTTCAACGTCAGTTTGACACAGCGACCATGCCCACCGTCTAGTTTAATAACGGGTATGCATGCTACTCACTCTGGCCATCCGGTCCACAAGGCTCTCGATCCTTTGCAGGGCCTTGTCTTGCCAGAGCGGAATTCAAGTGTCCAAGGACAAGCCTCCAGCCGTCACAGGTAAAATGATGAAGCGCTTCCTGGTTCGCTTCCGCTGTCTTGGGAAACTAGCTACGCCACGGAGCACGGAGCGGGCACCATCTCATTCTAGAGGGAAATCTGGTGACCCTTTGAGAGGCTCATCCTGAACCTGATGTTTGCCTAAATTCTTGTCCGTCACATCCGACATGAACCTGCATCGCTTCCCACGATGCAGCCATCAGTTCATGTGTATCAGGCCTTTGCAGCAGCTCATTGTCAGATCTCGGTAAGCGCGGAGGCGACCGGACTCCGTGCTTGACCGGAGAGCGATTGCCGATTGTGTCATGTTCATTTTAAAGATCTTGATGCTTGTGTCATGTTGGCTCTACCCATGCAAGAGTTCGGTCAAGGCTCGGTCTGCGGTGAGGCGGCGCCTCATCCGAGCGCCACACAATCAAGTGTGGCGTCACCCGGCCTGCCATCGTAACCTGAGGCAGAGACGGATCGCTGCTCCGTGAGGCTCCCGAACAACGCCGGAAATTTCCAGCAAGGCTATCACGAGCCGGCATTGAGCAATTGCGGTCGACACAATGGGTTCCAGCGAGTCAAAACCTATTTCCTCACACGTGTGGAAGGCGTACGTTATCTCATAAAATCTCAAGTGTCCAAACCCGTCTCGATCGGCGACTGACAGCTTGCCAATAAACAGCTCAGCGCCCAACGGCCTCTCACAAGATCTGGTCGATTCACTACAGTCTAGCAATGAGGTACATATAAAATACGCCCAACCTCTGATACGGCTACTTGGAAATCGATTCAAGCTGACACGATTACTTGAATAGACCGATGCCTCTCGATCCAAGCTAGTCGAGCTCCAGATCCAGGCCCGCGTGGCCGAGGAGCTCAAGAAGCTCCAGCAGCAAGAAGCCGAGGCCCTCAAGGTTGCTCACGAAAAGCTCAACAACGCCGAATATAAGGATGATAACGGCCCCAGTCAATACACTGTCAACAAGGAGATCGAGGCGATGCGTCAGAAGCTCGAGGCGCGCAAGCAAGTGCGCTCTCTGCCTGATAACGTCGAGGGTGCGCGCAATGAGGTCATCCGATGTCTACGGGAGCACGACCGACGGCCGCTCGACTGCTGGCAGGAGGTGGAAAACTTCAAGGCCGAGGTGAAGAAGTTGGAGAAGAACTGGGTTGAGAAGGTCGTCTCCTAAGAAATGAAATTGTTGGGGAGTTGGGGATGGACTTGGGGAATGATTCTATAGAGATATAGAAATGATGGGTTTGCATGCCCGGACAGGTACGCACGTGTACATTATGGCATTGGTAGCGGTAAAAGCTATGTTGAGGAATCAAAAAAGTGTACAGCAACTTATATATCGAAGAGCAGCCCCGTCTGTTCCTCACTTCCCATCCGTGTGGATTCATTGTCTCCAACACTTGTGTCTACTTCTTGCTTGGCTTTCAGCTCGGCTCTCCTCCGTAGACCCTCTGCACGTTTCCTCTCCCGCCTTGCTGCGGCATCCTCCCACTCTTGTCCCTCTGGGTTTCGACGGGGTGCTGGTGCAGATACAGCATCCCTAAAGGCATTCCGAAACCGCTCAATGCGCTTCTTGTTCTCGACGAAGCGCTCGTTGGCGATTTGCACAAGTGTGTGAAGATACTCGGACGACACTATCCGTTGGCGATGACCATCTAGCTGCTGGCCAACTAAAGACTCAAAGGCAAGGCCCATTGTCCGTATGGCAACCATGGGTGTAACAGCATCCTTGGCGCTGGGGGTGATGTTGAGGGCACCTGACTCGCGGAACCCCGCTTGCAAACCGCATCGCAGGAGTATCTGAGCATGCTCTGGGGATGCTGTAAGGACGTGAAGGATCTACGCGATATCTCAGCATGGGCTTGTACTTGTATTCTAACATTTGACTCGTCTAATACGAGACGCACTCTTCGCTTACCATGGCCTCGAATTTGAAATGGATGAGTCTTCTCTCTTTGACTGCTCCAGCTGTATCTTGAGCCTCTGTTGAATTCTCAAGCCCAAACACACTGCTCCAGTCTCCATTCTCATCTTCGTCAGGCACTGGGTCATGAGATACGAATAACCATGCACCTCCAGCACCTTTCCCGCCTACCCCAGCTACTTGCTCATCTTCACCTTCAGCATCAACAACAACCCGTCGACCCTCTAGGAAGACGCTCACACGGCCTGCACAACTGCTTGTAGTAACGAACCCGGATTGCTGGTTGATCTCGTCAATGAGATCACGGATCCCTTCATCTACAGAACCTTTTGGTGAAGCATCCGTATACTCCGTATCTGGAATTGAGAGCTGATCGAGAATCTTCTTCTTCCTCTCCACGAAAGTGGGCGGCGCACAGGCGAGATCCTGCATTGTTTGTTTGAGACGACCTTTTATTTGTTAGTGTGAACGTGAGGCTGAGATGGGTCACTATGGACAGTACTAACGCAAAGCCGCGAGACTCCGCCTACGTTAATAGCTTATCGGGTCTAAGCAGCAAACAGGTGATGTTTTGTTAGCTCGCAAACCACTGCCGCGGGGTAACTTATCGCTTTGCGGCTCTAATCTCGTGATCTTACCATTCAACTTCAAGCTCTGATTTAATTCTTCCAAGTTCGCTATTGCAGTCGCTTCTGAGAAGTATGATTGATTTCTTTTATTTCTTGTATCGTCTATGACCTATGGCAGTCTCCTGCCTGCTTGGTTGTATACCTGCTATTCCTACCTTGCACCAGGCTTTCCATATTTTACCCAAACGCCATTCAATATTCCCAGATACCATGAGCCCCTTTGGTTCAGTTGCAATCGGCTACTGTACCAGTTAACCCCCCAAAACGCCTTGTTCATGCTTCATTCATCAAGTCATCAAAAATAAGTGGTTGTCTGGGTGCGAGTGCACTCATACGGTGGGCAGAGCCACTTTCTCAAGCGCAGCGGCGAGCTTTTCCTCTTGTTGCTTGCGCTCCATCATGGCGACGAACTCGGAGTATCGCGACTTCTTGTTGTGGATACCGCATTCGGTCTTGTCCTGGCCCTTCCATCGGCCAGCTCGCTCATCCTCGCCCTCTTTGACGGGGACGGTCGAGTGCCAATCACCGATGGACTTGTAGCCTTGGTCAAGAAGAGCGTTGTAAGGGACGTTGTGCTCCTTGATGTAGTCGTTGACCTGCTTGAAGGACCAAGTGGCCAAAGGGTTGATCTTGATGACACCACGCTCATCATCGAGCTCGATGATGGGGATGGAGCCACGGGCGGCACCCTGAGATCGTCGACGGCCGTTGAGCACAGCAGCAACCTTGAGCTCCTCATATGCTCGTTGAAGAGGCTCAACCTTGACGATCCAGTCGTACATCTCACCGGCGGTGTGGTACATCTCCTTGCCATACATGTCCTCAAACTCCTCGACATTGTTCACACCGTCAGGCTTGTAGATGTGGACAGGTACGTTGGGGTATCGGGCCTTGACTCGGTCGACAAGATCGTGTGTCTCCTTGAAGTGATGCAAGGTATCCAGGAAGATGAGGTCAACAGTGGGGGTGTTGGGATGCTCCTTTTGGATCTTGGAAAGCATGTCCATGGTGACGAGGCCGGTGAGACCGAAGGCGGTCGATTGGTACAAGTTAGGGAACATGACCTTGCAGAATCGGAGAATGTCCATAGGGTGCATGTCTTCAAGCATGTCGTTGAGGTGCTCGACATGGGGTTTGGTGAGAACGACCCGAGGGAGAGTGGTTGAAGATGCTGGCGACGAGTATTCTGAGTTTTGTCCAGAGACATAGCCGGACTCGCAGTCGAGCTTGATGTCCGAGAGGGACACCTGTGAAGATGTCTGAGAGATGAAGGCAGGCATGTTGAAAACGTGGAGAAGATGGCTCGGGTGGGGGGAGGGGCTGTTGTCCGGACTTGTTGAAAGCTGGGATAGGAGACGAGTATCCCAGTTATATCGAGTAGGAGGCCAAAAGGAAGACGATGAAGCTCTGGTGTAGTTGATGACGCAGAGGTGTGCTGACTGGATATAGAACAAGATTTCAAAGCACGTTGGAAAGAAGCGAGACGATGAGATGACCAACACGACAGAGAAAGAGGACAGCCAAATTCTTTAAGAGAAGAAGGGCGGTGGTTGAATGGGGGTTTATGGGTTTATTCGCTATGTCTGGGCGGTCGCCCGAAGTGCCCGACCCAGGGCGTCCTTAGTAATGAGCATGGCAACCCCCGAACCCGAGCTTATGCTGCCTGTGATGAGGCCAGGATATGGAAAAAGATGGGGAGCTGCAATTGCGCAATCGCCGCCATGAGGATTATCGACTCTAAGGCGCAACTGAGACTGATCACGACATCGACGCTATGCCTTTCGCGATGGTGGGTGCAATGGCGGAATCGGATTCTGATTGGCCACCTTGTCTAACAAAGCCCTGAAAATGGCGGCTAGGGGATGGGACCTGTTTTGCCTCACCACCGGCAAACGACAGGATTTCGAGACTGCCGCCGAGCCGGGACGTCCTGGATCTTGTATGCTGTGGTTAGGTGGAACTGCACGCCAGCCTCGGATCTTGGATTATAATCTATCGGATGAACGAGCAAGAAACTCAAGAGCTGAGCGTAACAAAGAACAGTATCTGGTTTATTCCAGAGTGCCGTGTTATCTAGATCTGGGGATGGTCTAGACTCTAGAGCCTAGAATGCATGAATAGCATGTCAATGAGCCGGGGCCTTGAGCACGAGGGCAACTTCCCCGCGATCATGTCATTCTAGCTACGGGTTGCGAAATCGCATATGGATCTCCGGAGATATCAGCTTTCCTCTTTTGCCATGATGTGCTATCAAGTGGTATCATGTCTCTGTTGCAAGAGTGAGTCTTTGTCTCGCCACATCCCCAGATCGACAATGTTTTAGTATTCACCACAATTGTTGCTTCTGCGGACCGATCTGCTTTCTTTTGCATGTTTACTTCAAGATGCTGTAAGCAGCACGAAAATTGCCTATATCGTTGTGTGCTGTCAAAGGCGTGATTACCGTCAGCCGCCACGGCAGTCGGTCGATCTTTTCATGTGCCTGAAATGTCTGTCGGACCATCGGCACCGAGAAGCCGTGTGCGACTGCCGATTTCCCCGGCGAGAGCAATTTTTTCATCAGAGAGATTGTACCTTGTCCATCTGGATAAACGTTAAGCCGAAGTCCGATGTGCGAATCCCCACAACTCATAGACCGTTCGTTAGACGCCTATTGTACCTACTGATATATTCAATATGCCAGGCAGCTCTATTGAGGTATGGATGGCTTGATACTTTTGGAGAAGAAGGGGCATCAGAAATGACTGATCGCTTAATAAACTTAGTCAAAGATAGCCTTAATGAATGCATGGAAGACTGAGCCTAAATGGATGGCTGATAGTTTGAATCTTAGCAGAACTATAGACCAGGATGGAGGGAAAGACAAGCACGCTGCTCCATTATGTCTCTGTTTGGTTTAGTGACAAATTGCTGACTTAGCAGAGATCGCTTACCCTAGGTAATCTTGCTTGACGTCATGGTACTACGCACGTCTGTCAGACCTGCCCGTCTCTGCGTCATGGTTGCGACTCTAGTTCTCTGTACGGCTTTTTCACATTGATAAGCTCAGGTTTTGTAATCTTGCTCTTCTGGTTCTATGTACAATGGAAGGATAAAGTATTTTCTTACCTCAAAGAAGTATTGTTATTCTACTAGGTACGCTCGCTGCATGACTCTCGATTTATCCTAATCTTTCGTAGAGCAACAACAACTCACGTGATGACCGCTCACGCCAATCTTCATCAAAACCCTACCAGGCTGCGGCTTATTCGCACCAATCATCTCTCAGATCAGCCTGACGGGGAGCCGCAGAAGCCGATACCAACGGTTCCGTTGGCGGGGCGGAAGACGGAGACCATTGTCCTGGGAACGACACGCCATCACAACGGAGATTGCTTCAATCTTTGGGTTCGTCGCTGGTACCGTAGGCGGTAGTGTGTCACTTACTAGATGCTCACTCTGCTCTTGACACCCTCTAGTCGTCCTCTTTGAGACTTCAAGCTTGCACTTCAGTTCTTATCCTCAGGCGTTGAAAATCTCACCCCGCG
Organism: Fusarium sp. NRRL 66182; assembly: GCA_013266265.1. Taxonomy (NCBI): domain Eukaryota; kingdom Fungi; phylum Ascomycota; class Sordariomycetes; order Hypocreales; family Nectriaceae; genus Fusarium; species Fusarium sp. NRRL 66182. The sequence continues at coordinate 22,369 of JABFAK010000587.1, forward strand.
CGCACAATGGCAGACCAAGCAAGCCCCGCCAAACAGAATGCCGCACGCCCTCAGCTGGGCTCGATGAGGAGCAGCTCCTATCTTAGTGATCACCAGGAATACCGTCCTCCTCGGCCGGACTCAGCCCGGCAAGAGCAGCTTTTCCATGGCATTGATACGGTGATAGAGGACTCGGGCAACTCACCTGTCCCTCAAACGAGACCGATTCTGCCTTTCAATGGCATTCCATCTGATGAGAACCCTCCCACCGTGGTTGATAGCGGGCTGAGCCATTCGTACTCTCACCCTAATTGTGCTCCTCGGGTTGGTGAAAAGTCGGATCGCCTCATTGCAACGCTCTTCTACAAGCCAAGGGGAGAGGACCAGGCTTCGCGGTCTCCGACCAAGACGACATTTGGAGACAGCAGTGAATCATTGCCTGCCAACCTGGCGCCTACGACTGACCTCAATGAGTATCCTCTCGAACCGCCCACGCAGGAGTCAGAGCAGCTGGACCACATCTACGGCTCTTACATCTCTCCGCTATGCATCACCTCATTCCTTCATCTCATGTCCTCGTTCCCTCTTCCCCAAGATGCTGAGGAGCCCCATTCTTCTCACCGATGCTTGGACAACCAGGAGCAGCCGCGCATTGTTGAGCTGACGCTCGCGCCTACACCATCCCCCGAATACCTCAGCCTTGATGACTTGAGGAAGCATGAGATGATCTACCGGTTCGAGCAGGAATGGAATGTGGATGTGGTTCTTCAACGGGATAGTGTATGGAGACGCCACCCGCGACTGGTGGTCTTTGATATGGACAGCACTCTAATTACTCAGGAAGTAATTGATCTTTTGGCTGATCATGTCAAGGATCCCCCGGATCTGGCTGCTCGAGTTGCCGAGATCACACATCGTGCGATGATGGGCGAGTTGGAGTTTGAGGATTCCTTCCGTGAGCGTGTTGCCCTTCTCAAGGGTCTTTCTGCCACACTGTTTGAGGATCTACGGCCAGTATTGGACGTCACAAAGGGTGTACCAGAGTTGATCAGAGCTCTGAAGCGGTTAGGTGTCAAGACAGCAGTTCTTTCTGGCGGTTTCCAGCCTCTGACGGGGTGGCTAGCTGGACAACTAGGCATTGACTACGCGCACGCAAACCATGTTGTTATTGAGGACGGCAAGTTCACTGGCCAAGTCGAGGGTGTCATTGTCGGCAAGGAGCGAAAGAGGGATCTCCTCCTTGAGATTGCTGCTAAGGAGGGCGTTGAGCTATCCCAGGTCATCGCTGTCGGTGACGGTGCCAATGACTTGCTGATGCTGGACAAGGCAGGTCTAGGAGTTGCGTGGAACGCAAAGCCTAGGGTGCAGATGGAGGCGAATGCCCGCTTGAACGGGGAGAGTCTTTTGGACCTCCTGTACCTGTTTGGCTTCACTGTTGAAGAAATTGGAGCATTAGTCGCATAGATTGTTGACGTTGAGTAAAGAGAGAGTTGCCACATGATCGGTGAAGACAGGAGTTCAGGGTATATACATGGAAAGCAGGGTGTTGTGTTGGGCCAATAAGATACCAGACAGCAACGAGAAGTAGGAATTCCTCTCTGTAAAGCAATCTTTTATATCTGGTGTAAAACGTGAATTTTAAATTGTCATGAACGGATATAGCAACTCGACACAGGCTCAGCTCATTATGGGCCGTGTGTCCGGCCAACTGCCATACGAGCAATGAGCTAAGGACAAGACAAATTTCAGCTAAACACACAAGCTAAGAAATATCGCGGCGCGTCGTATGTGAACTATGGGTGGTTGCTAAACTTGAGCCCACTCTGTCCTTCTTCTTCTTCTTCATCTTTCTACACAGGGCGAGAGGTTTTGCCTGATCCAACTCATAACTCTCCCCTTCATTCCATACAGCATATGCTTATGCGTGTAGCCAGCTCCCAACTCATTTTCATGCTCTCGATCTAAGGGTAACCGTCCTTGCCCCACTTGTTGAACTTGTCGTGAAGCTCGCTGGGAAGGGTGACGTTGGGAACAACGACAACGTTGAGGGCACTGGGGGCGTCCTTGGGAGCTGCGTTGGGGTCACCACCGGGGTGGTACTGGTACTTGCCAGAGCTGCCGGACTCCCAAGGGTGGGCGGCGACGTTGACGGGAGACTCGGAGGTAGCGCCAGTGGGCGATCGGCCTGGAGTTGAACATGTCAGCAATTGCTTCATCCTCCAGCATCATCTATCCGTTTCCATACCGAGATAGTAACCAGCGCCTCCGAGGGCAGCAACCATGACACCACCGAGGATCTACAATCCATCAATTTACGTTAGCAACGGCAGTCCTTTTGCTTCGTCGGGCTTCGGTATATTGTTCTGGCCCAGGCCCAAGTCGAGAGGTGGGCCGAGGCATTATGACGCACCAGAATTTCGGGGTTGCGACGAGACTCCTTCTTGAGCTCGGCCTTCTGGTGCTCCTGGAAGCGGCGGGCGGTGGTGGAGAGGAATCGACGAGAGATGCGGGAGGCCATTGTGACGACGGGTTTTTGCAGCTGTAGGGAGTTGGAGAATGCGGTTTCAGCGCGGTCTTTTGGTGGTTGAAGCTTTGAAGTTCTCGTATGATTTCGGGTGAGCCATTGTCAGGCCAGCCATTGGCCAATGCCGGGGAGCAAGGACGATCACGTGATGCATCTTCCTGTGACGTCTTCTTGAGCTACATGGAATGGTATGGCACGGGAGGTCATAAGGCAGACGATGCCTGAACAACCAGGCAGAAGATAACTTGTTCTTGTCTCTGGCTAAAGCCTAAGGGATTTGTTCATGATGATGTGAGGGGCGGGCGATCATTCTGGACTTTGAGGCAGGCTGAAGGCCAACCAACTAACAACAAAGTTTCGCCAACAAGAATGCAATCACCATCTCTTGCCTATTCACGTAATCGACGTTATTATGGGACTACAGTACCTGTCAAACGTCAGCGAAACGGGTTGTTGCAGTAGGTTTCCACTCCGAGTTGCAAAGTGACGTCTGCAGACATGATACTGTAATTGCAACGCTTTCGGTCAAACCAATCTCGTCTTTCCGTGATCAGTCTTGTCTCATTGATTCAATTCATCCCACTTTGTCGTCCATATCAGCGCCGCTAGCAGGGGCTTTCAGAAGCCTGAGAGGCTAGCCCCTGGCAAGGGGGCCCGAGTGCAGCTTAGCTGAGCGCGCGCAGACGGGGGATGTCCAATTACCTAAGGATACTCGCCCAAGGTTTCCTGAGGCTTGCAAAAAAGAAACCAGACCCAATCCCAAGCCGGAATACAAAGGGAAAAAGGAACAAGCATACACCTCCTCTTCTCATCGCCTTGGCTTGCCTTGCCTTTCCTTTCTTTTCTAGTCGCCCTTTTACGTTCCCTTTACTGGGCCAACTCCTCGACTTGCGCTCTCTCTATCTCTTTTCCCTTGTTGCAATACTTTTCTCCTAATTCCTAATCTCCCAACGATCAACGCCAACCACGCTTCCTCCCACCCCTGTCCATCCCTTTGGTTTCTTTGTTCAGTACTGCGTAACGCGAATCACTTGCCGAACCCTGCCGACTCTACGTTTGGATAACCTGCCAGCCTCTCGACAGCTATTCACTGGCCAATACGACTTCAGAAGACGACACTGAATGGCAGCCTGAACCTGTAGTCAACGCGCAATCGTTCCTGTAATTTCGACCAAAAAACCGCAGTCAACTCTGTAGGTGGACAATTACCAACGACACAATTATCGAACATCACCATGGCCGCGAAGTCCGATGAAGATGGGTTTCCAGCGCCCCATATTCCCCGTTCCGACGCACCTAGACCACCGAGCATAATCTCTTCTCGAATGACGGATATTGCAAGTGAGGACGGAGACGAACCGGATACCAAAAAGCACAGAGCGAGTTTTCGGAGTGCAGATATGGCCTCGCGGCCTGATACGGCACGAACGGGAGCATCCTCGAGGGGCGCATGGCAGAGCCAGTCGTTGCGGAATAAGATGTATGGTTCGGGTGTTCAGACCAAGAGGGGGAGCGTCGAAAGTTCAACTGCCGGTTCGACTAGTCAAGCGCCAAGCTTATCAACCAGAAGCCATGTGCCATCACTGACGTCGCATGCTTTTTTCCGCCCCATGAGTTCGCAGAAATTACAGGCGCAAAGAGGAGGATCCCACCGCCCATCCACGATGAGTCAGATGTCAGCGGCATCACCCACGTCGCCAACATCTCCCACATCACAAAGGTTTGATGAGCACAGTGCCGAGGCCGGTGGCAGCCAGACGCGGCAGAGTATTATTTCGAATCCAATCGCGCAACTACATCGACAGACGAGCAACGATGAAAACATGCGATCCCCACCATCCCGAGGAACCGAGATGACCGAGCAGGAAACCCTGGACAGGATAACTGCCAACACAAGCCCGAGCCATGGCCATTACCCAGCAGGGAGCTTGACGGATAGTGTCCGTCCTCTGCAAGGCCGATCCTCCGATGCGGGACACGGGCACGGGCACGGACACGGACAAGGGCACTTTCAACACAGCATTAATGTCGACAAGAGCTATAAGGATCTGTCAAACCTGCCCAGCCCGATCAAGTCTCCACGATCGTTCCGCTCAAGTTTTCTTATGCCTGGCCGAAGCGAACAAGGCCAGCAAAGCCAGAATCGCAGTACCGAAGGAGCCGAGAAGCTATCTTCCTCGGCATCATCACCACAGTTCAGACCAGTCGACTCTCGGAGCGAGGGGCATCCACGAGTACCTCACAAGCCAAGCCAGAAATCAGACCTTGGACGTGTGCATCAGTATTTCGATGGAAATACCGTATTCTGTCTTGGTGGTCGTTGGCAAAACACAAGAGGGCGGCCTGTCAATGTGGCGACGGGCATCTTTGTCGTTCTCCCTTGTGCCTTATTCTTTGGTTTCGAAGCGCCGTGGCTTTGGAAGAATGTCTCTCCGGCAATCCCCATTATCTTTGCTTATCTTGCGTACATCTGTTTCTCTTCCTTTATCCACGCTTCCGTTACCGATCCAGGGGTCAGTAGTCGTTCTTCGCATGGAAACAAGTTTCGTATTAGCTAACCTCGGGCAGATTCTTCCACGAAATCTTCACCAATTTCCACCCATAGACGATAATGACGACCCCCTTCAACTCAGCCCCCCAACAACCGACTGGGCTCTGATCAAATCCGCCGAATCATCCACGGCCGCGATGGAAGTTCCGGTTAAGCACTGTCGAACGTGCAATATCTGGCGGCCACCGCGTGCTCACCACTGTCGTTTATGCGACAACTGTATCGAGACCCATGACCATCACTGCGTGTGGCTCAACAACTGTGTCGGAAAACGCAACTACCGATATTTCTTTACCTTTGTTACGTCTGCAACGATTCTCGCAGCTTATCTGATTGGCACGTCCCTTGCCCAGATCCTCCTCTACAAGAATCGGGAGGGCGTGTCTTTCGGGAATGCTATTGACCATTTCCGGGTCCCATTTGCCCTGGTTTTCCTTGGTTTTATTTCCTTTCTGTATCCTGCTGCTCTAATGGGATACCACATCTTTCTCATGGCACGGGGCGAAACCACGAGAGAGTACATGAACTCGCACAAGTTTGCCAAGAAGGAGCGCTTCCGGGCTTTTTCTCAGGCCAACGTTATCAAGAACTTTATCGTCGTTCTATGTCGCCCACGACAACCCACTTACTATCAGTTCAAAGCCCATTATCACGAAGGCGATCAGCGACTAGGTATCCGAAGGGACAAGCGACCGAGATCGAGCTCACAGGGACTGGAGATGCACAGTGTCAACCCTGGAGCGACAAGTTTCCAAGGTCCAGTATCTCTGAGGAATGAGAGCCATTGAGAAAGGCGTTGACTATGGGATTTTACTCTTGCATTGTTTTTGTATTTTGTTTCAAGACGGCGCAGTTTCTGGGAAGTATTTGTTCCATGTCAAGGCGGTGAGGGATGATGTGATGCCTGCTTTACTCTGTCTTTTATTATACCCTCCTATGTTAACTCGTTGCCTATACTTATGTAATCCCTTTTGGCACAGACTCTAAAAAAGCTGGCATAGTCAGCAGTGGTGGGCGTTGATTATAGGTAATGGGAAGAGAGCCTTGGAGTGGCTCTGATGTACAGCTAAGATTTATTAGACTCCTTAGTACAAGTTACTTTTACTTTTTTAGTTTTATCACCAATGTTATTGAATGTTATCTATTTTTCCTAGACGAAGTAAGGTACTAGACAACTAACTGACTAGGTACGTACAGTAATGATCGAAGAAGGCAAAACCTAAAATCCTTTTCCGGATCGATTTTCATTCATTGTCTGGTTGGTGAGAGGCTATCTACTTTCTACTTTGAGAATCCACTAAACCGCTCCCCGGAATGCACGTGGAGCCCGACGGGACAGGGGCGATAAGGCAGCGATAAGAAAATTTCAGCAAAAGTTTTGGTGTGCGCCCCAACCTATGAAAGCCGGTGTGTTCTATCTTAGCATCGTAAGCAGCGCTTTTTCCCTCAAGGGTCTCGTTAGTTTTTGTGTCTCTCTTTTCCTTTTCCTTTTCCTTTTCCTTTTCTTCTTCTTCTTCTGCCTGCCTGCTCTCGATCGAAACAGCGTCGAAAACTGACCGAGGCCCGTCTAATACGTTTGTGTTACACATACAACAAACACATTGACGCTGACGATGCCTCATCCTGTTACGCCGCCATCGTCGCAGGAGCCCACGATGGTGTCCAAAGACGCCCCGCCCCCGCCATCCCAAGAGACCATCAACGACTTGATCAACACAATCTTTACTGCCAAGACGTCTGCCGCTTCGATCGATGCCTGCTACGCCCTCTGCGAGGTTATCCTCTCCTCTGTCGGTGTCGTCGGCTTGACCAACTACGGCGTTCTTGCAGAAGTCAAGAAGGCCGCTGCTGATAAGAAGTCTGGTCTTCGTCGCGAGTCGAGCCAGAATCTTCTCGGTGCCATCTTGGAGCGTTTCCTCCCCCGACAGCCTGTCAGCGAGGTCGTTATTCTTCTTCAGGATGGCGGTCTTGTTGGCTGTGCCCTTGACGCTCTCGCCGATAAGGGCGCTGTCGTTCGCGATGCTGCCCAATACGGCCTCGATGCCATGTTTGGCATCCTGAGCCCCGAGGCCCTCGTCACTGGCCTTCTTCCTTGTCTTACCGAGTACCTCTCCAAAAAGACGGGAAAGTGGCAGGGAACAGTTGGTGCCTACAAGCTGCTCCAGAAGATGGCCGATAAGGCGCAGATCACTATCGGAGGCACAAAGGAGGAGGCTCTCGAGAAGGACGTTTTGCGCGAGGCTATGGGTGCCAAGCTCGCTGGTTTGATTCCTATTGTCGAGGGTGGAATGCACGACTTGAAGTCCGAGGTCGAGAAGCAGGCCGTTCACACCATGAACTCGCTTACCACTCTTCTCTCCAACGACGATGTCGCTCCTCGTATCCCTCTGCTCGTCGACACCATGCAGCATCCCTCAACCCAGACCCTCCAGAAGGCTATCCACGCCTTGTCCCAGACTACCTTTGTCGCTATTGTCACCTCGCCTGTCCTGGCTCTTCTGACGCCCTTCCTCGAGCGATCTCTCAACAACCCGTCCACCGCCCAGGAGGTTCTTCGACAGACCGTTGTCATTGTCGAGAACTTGACCAAGCTGGTCCATGACCCCATCGAGGCCCGAACATTCCTGCCCAAGCTCATCCCCGGTGTCAAGAGTGTTTGCGACCGAGCCTCACTCCCAGAGGTTCGTGAGATCGCTGAGCGTGCCCTCAACACCATGGAGAAGGCCATGGGCGACGATAAGGATGTTGTCGCTCGCACTTCTGGTGAAGACGTCGCCAAGATTCTCGATGAGCAGATCAAGGTCAACAACGGCCTTGCTGGACAGTCGGACCTGTACAAGCTGGCTCGTTCTTACATCTCCGACATGGTTGCTATCGATGTCAACTACCGCTATGTTAACCGTATCTCTGGCCGAATTGCTCCTTACCTCAAGGACTTGATGCAGGATCCCGAGGCTCACCAGAAAGTTGCTGATGCTATCCAGCAGCACTACGTGGACGAGGATCACCGCAAGTATGGTGTCCCCGAGAAGGAGGACGATGGCGAGGTCGAGATTGTCAACGCCGACTTTTCTCTTGCCTATGGTGGCATGCTTCTTCTGTCGCACACCAACCTGCGACTCCTCAAGGGTCACCGATATGGTCTCTGCGGTCGAAACGGTGCTGGAAAGTCGACTCTCATGCGAAGTATTGCTAACGGCAAGCTTGAGGGTTTCCCACCCCAGGATGTTCTCCGCACGTGTTACGTCGAGCACAACCAGGGTGAGGATGCCGACATCAGCATTCTCGAGTTCGTCGCCAAAGACCCCGAGATTGCTACCCAGGGCCGTGAGCGTATCTCTGAGGTTCTGGCAGAATTCGGCTTTACCCCTGGCCCTGAGGGCCGACAGTCTGAGAAGGTCGGGTCTTTGTCCGGAGGTTGGAAGATGAAGCTGGCTCTGGCTCGAGCTATGCTGCAGCGTGCCGATGTTCTTCTCCTGGACGAACCTACTAACCATCTTGATGTTGCCAACATCGCATGGCTCGAGAACTACCTCAAGAGCCACCCCGATATCACCAGCTTGATTGTTTCTCACGACTCTGGATTCTTGGATAACGTTACCACTGATATTTACCACTACGAGCCCAACAAGAAGCTGGCTTGCTACAAGGGTAACTTGGCTGCCTTTGTTCAGATCCGTCCCGAGGCCAAGAGTTACTATACCTTGTCTGCCTCGACCGTTCAGTTCAAGTTCCCTCCTCCCGGTATCTTGACCGGTGTCAAGTCTCAGACTCGTGCCATCATCCGCATGAGCAACGTCTCTTACACCTACCCTAATGCTCCCAAGCCTTCTTTGTCAGAGGTCTCGTGTCAGTTGAGTTTGTCCTCTCGTGTGGCCATCATTGGTCCCAACGGTGCTGGCAAGTCGACTCTCATCAAGCTTCTTACCGGCGAGACCATCCCTACCACCGGAAAGGTCGAGAAGCATCCTAACCTGCGTATCGGTTACATTAAGCAGCACGCTCTGGAGCACGTTGAGATGCACTTGGAGAAGACCCCTAACCAGTACCTCCAGTGGCGTTACCAGCACGGTGACGACCGAGAGGTTCACATGAAGCAGACTCGTGTCTTGTCGGACGCCGATCGCGCCCAGATGGATAAGTGGATTGACCTGAAGGATGGCAACTCTGCTCGACAAATCGAGTTGTTGGTTGGTCGTCAGAAGTACAAGAAGACCTTCCAATATGAAGTGTAAGTTGTGTGATGCCCTTACCACACCGTCTAATACTAATTCCCGACAGTAAATGGCGTGGTCTGCTGCCCAAGCATAACACCATGATCTCCCGCGAGACCCTTACTGAGCTCGGTTTCGACAAGCTTGTCCAGGAGTTTGACGATCACGAGGCTTCGCGAGAGGGTCTTGGTTACCGTGAGCTTCAGCCCAAGGTCATCTCTAAGCACTTTGAGGATCTTGGACTCGACCCTGAGATCGCCAACCACAACGAGATTGGATCTCTCTCGGGTGGCCAGAAGGTCAAGGTCGTCATTGCAGGAGCCATGTGGAACAACCCCCATCTTCTTGTGCTCGACGAGCCTACTAACTTCTTGGACCGAGATTCCCTCGGTGGTCTGGCCGTCGCCATCCGTGACTTCAAGGGTGGTGTCATTCTGATTTCTCACAACGAAGAGTTTGTCGGCGCCCTTTGCTCCGAGCAGTGGCACGTCCGCGACGGTCGTGTCGCCCTGCGCGGCAACACCGCAGTCAGCCTTGATCGCTTCGAGGACAGCCGTCCCGGCAGCGGCGTCACCAGCACCGCGGCGAGCACCGCCGCCAACTCGGTCGTCAGCAGCGCTGTGAACAGTGGTGTCGAGGATAACTCGGACATGAAGTTCAAGGCCAAGAAGAAGAAGAAGATGACCAAGAAGGAGCTCAAGGAGCGTGAGGTCCGTCGTCGTCTGCGTCACATCGACTGGCTCAACAGCCCCAAGGGCACTCCTCACCCTCCCGACACGGATGACGAGGATAACTAGACGGAGAAAAGTTTGTTTTTACTTTGGTACGCGGCTTTGGTTTCTAGAGATGTGAATATGAACGGCGGCATATGGCGGTTATTTTCAACAAGAGATTGAAGGAATCACGTAGCATCCACGAGGCGCTAACGCCAGCGTGAATGAATGGAATTTACTTGGATAGATTTGACATGGTTTGGGTTCGATGGGTATAGAGGCGTTGGTTTGGGATAGACGACTTTGAATTACATCAAACTTTCCACAGACTCTTTTCGCTGTGACTTGAGTTACTTGTGACATTGGGGGCTACCGAGTTGTTCTAACTCTAGACGCAAGTGTCGATGATACCGGATATCTGAAAGGGGGCATCCTCATCTTTTCACCTTGAGCTCCAACTCTCTGTGAATATGTCACTACGTCTCATCGAGCAGATTCTCTTAGTACACCATTTGATTTATTGACTGTGATATTTCAAGACTCGATTTGAACAGTAATCAAAGTGAGTGTGACTCTGGGTATGATCCTTTCTATGCTTTCGACAAGAACAAACCGTAACGATGGATAAAATACAATAAAAGAAAGATACTTTTTGGGGAATACATGAGCCAGGATTACCAGGAGAATGTCATCAGGGCAGGGTTCAAAGCCAGGGGCAACAAAAGATGGCTTCCAGCTACAGTGGCCATGGGCAAGATAGCGACAAAGTCATTGATGCGCCAGTGATGCGGGATGAAATCCGCAGTACCCATAATGATAAGCCCGATGATTGCCAGGAGAGATAGTGTCATAGAGACACGGAACTACATGTTCAAGTCAGTATGTTTTTTGAGCCTGAGAGTTTCGATAGAGCAGGCTTACCTTCTTCAAGACCTTGGGGACCTCAATGAAGAAATTGGAAAACTCGGCTTCCTTGGATGTAGAGCCCCAGCTCATATCAATCTCAAACATGTGTGCCAAAAGAGCTTGACTAACATGCAGGGACAGACCACCAAGGAAAAGAGCCAGCATGAGCGTCCATTTGAAGTTCTCGTAAATGGCATAACCAAGAGTACGCTCACCAGAGCGGTATCGCATGATGGCGAGCGCAAGGTTACCCAAGCCGTTAAAGACGAGAATGATAGAGAACCAAACCTGCCAAGAGTCGAGGTAGTACTTGTCGAGGTATCCGTTGTACCAGCCCATCAGAAAGTAATTGGCAGTAGTCATAATCCAAGCTGCCCCAATAGCGTAGTAGGTACCGATGTAGGAAATGACAGTGATCTTGGAAGTGAAACGAATGTTGGAAAAGCAGAAGCGACGGAAAAGAGGAGTAAAAGGGCCGCGCCACAACCAGGTGCGAATGGGGTTGAATAGAAGCTCATTGCAGCCAAAAGCATATTTTTCCCACCGAGCAAGTTCGTCGTACACGGTCAGGGACACGCCCTCCTTGAAGCCATCACCTGCCCAGGCAGCGAGACGGATGATGTAGCCATTGCACTGCAGACGGAGAGACATGTCGAAATCCTCAGAGACGTGGCTCTCGGACCAGAACTTATCGTAGCCATCTTCATCTTGGTAAGCAACTTGCTGAATAGCAGACCAGCGAAGAATAGCATTATGCCCAACAAAGGGAGCAACGTCGCCGTTGGAAACCGTGAAACGAATGGCAGTGTAGATGAGGTCAGTGAAGAAAGTGATGCCATTCTCAAAGTAGGTGTTCACCACTTGCATGACACCAGAAGAGAACTGCATAATGCCAACATCAGGGGACTGCTCCATCTCAGAGACGGAGTCAAGGAGACAATCGGTAGGGACACGGGTATCGGAGTCAATGAGAAGGATGTAGTCACCAACACGGATGTTTCCATCAGCCCAGGCGCGTCCATTCTCTTCAAGGACATCCTTGAGAGCCTGCTCATAAGCAAGGGCCTCATCGGCCTGCGTCCAATCGGCAGGGCGTTTGATGAGCTGCAAGCGCTCTTCAACCTTGCAAGAAATCATGAGGCCAAAATTCATGTTTGAAGCCTTCTTGAACTTGCCCTTGCGAACGAAACCGTCCTCGCCATGCCGGGGCCGAGCGACCCAGCCAATGCTGTTGTCAGCATAGAATTCAATTCGAGCGTCACGCTCCTCCTCGCTGACGAGCTGAAGACCATCATCATTGATGAACATATTGGCAGAGCCTCCCTGAAGCTCATAGGTTGACATGGCTTGCTTGATAGACTTGACAGTGGGAAGAATGACAGCGTTCAAGCCCTCTTTGTAGACAGGACACTGGATAGTGATGTGAGGCAAAGTGGCACCCTGCAGTCTTCGAGGCGGGCGGGCTGAGTAGAACTTGGAGTTGATGGTCAGTTGGCGAATGGGGCCGAATATTTGCGCCAAACAACCAACGATGACCTGGGCGAAGAACAGAGAGAAGAAGACCTGGATAGGAAAAAGCGCAACGAGACCAAGACGCTTGTAGTCGCCATCGATGGCTATCTCGACAGCGAGCTGTCTCCAGGCGGCGCCGAGAGAGGCCATGACAAGAAGAAGTGTTAGCGAAACGAGAACAGCGTTCTGAAGGTGAACTGGTCGTGCCTCAGGCTTGATCTCGCCGCTCTCCTCGTCAATCTCATATTCAGTCTCTGAGCTAGACTCTCTCTCCTCTTCATCTATCGCTTGACCCGAGTTCCATACAAGCTCCATGAGCTCTGACTCGATGATCTTGGCGCGGGTCATGAGGTTCAGAGCGTCGTCATCCCAGACAACCAGAAGACCGTCTGAAGCAATGAAGGCCGCAAATTGATGCTTACGGGCTCGAGGTAGATCATTGACTGTGGGAAGGATCTGAACACGAAGGCCGTTCATCAATGGAACATCTACCGCGTCGGGAGACCACTGCAGAAAGGTCTTGATGACTCGAGAGTTGACTGTCATAGCGCACTACAAGAAGAGTCAATAATAATTTGCATTTTGGGATTGAAGATGAACTATACCTGAACGTTGAGAGCCGTGCAGGCAATGGCGAAGGGAGATTGACCCAGCTGCGGTGGGCAGGCCATGTACTGCCCGCGAGACTTGCGTAGAAGAACGCCCTCAATTTCACCGGAGCCATCTCCAACCCAAAGTTGGGAACATTGCTGCTGGTACAGGTAGTTGACCATGACCTCATGCTTGATATCGTCCAGAAGTCCGCTGGTACCTGATTTAGATGAAATTGCAATTGAAGGAGGGCCTGCCGTGAACTTTGGTCCGGCTGATTGCAAATCAACAACAGTAACCGGGGGGATCTTTTCCTCAATATGAGGATGAAGAGAGACTGATGGCCGGTGGCTAGGCCTCCTAGGGGGGGGTCCCACGGGTGTCTGAGGCGGAATATCCGCCTTGAAATAACTACCAATCCCCATCTTGAGGGTGGTTTACTTCAAGAGTATAGTGTAAGTGTGTGCCTAGGCCGCAGTTATCTAGAGGCAGGGCGCTTTTTTGAATGAACTGGAAATTATGTGTCAAAGAGAAGGATGTTTGTTGTTGTGATGCCGAGTCGGATGTAGAAGCAACCCAGAATGTATCGACTTGTTTGAAATGACTGGAAGGCCTCAAAATCTCAAGACCATGATATCTTAAAGAGAGACTACTTGAAGGAGTGGCGGGCAGTAGCACCCAGTGAATGAATGAATGAAGGAACGAATGAGTGGGTGAAGAGAGTGGAGGGATTTGTAGAGAGTGAAGTTTAGAGACAGGAAGCCAGTCAGAATGGGCAAGGGATGGTTCAGTTAAAGAGCTTTGAAACCCAGTTGAGTTCGTTCTGCATTACGTTCAACGAAGTACCTGAAAGACAAAGATATTAAACTTTCATGGCCCTGAGGAAACAGTATGCGGTCCCGACGCCACTACGGATAGCTAGCAAGGTCATGAGGTCGGGCATAGCGACAGACACCTTGAGGAGCGGATCATGAATGGACAAGAGGAAAAGCATCCACTCAGATGACTATGAACGAGGCCCTAGCCAAGCTTTAGGACTGCCATTCAATCGGACGGCTCTAGGTCTGGACGACCATAGTGTAGGATATGTGAACAGAGGGGTGACCACAAACAGGACCCTGTTGTCTAGGTAGGTAGAAGTTCGTGGCGAGCCTTGGGTGGTGTAGGTGTACCTTTAGAGGTGGCATCGACTCTGACTAGCTGGCTTGGTCTTGGCGGCCTTCCAAGAGACAGTATCCGAGTGGCTTGAGGCGAGACTGGCCTGAGCTGGCACCGGGAGTTATTTTGGTTGGACCAACACATTTTCCAGCTCGTCGGTTCCAACAAAAACGTGGGCCCGAGAGGCAAATGCACGACCATTCGAGAAGAGAATCAATGATGATCTAGCTCATAGGCCACTACCTTCAAGTCTTGGAGGCTTGTAGTACTGCAAGTGGCGTCTGATTCAGCGGTCTGGGCGACAATGAGGATCGGGAGGTGGTAGAGCGATGTGGACCGTCATGTTATACGTTAACGTTGCAAAGTAATTGCTAATAAAGTATACCTACCTCAACCTGGCTCTTCAGACAGGCTTTTTCGAGCTTCACTATCCGAGTGTGTTTGATATCGTGATGATTCCCTCGTGTGGGTGAAGAAGGTTCTCGAGATGTTTGGTGTTGAGTTGAGGTTGAGGTTGAGGTTGAGGTTGTAATGCAGGCCATGGATTAACTGGGACTAGAGGGATCTAGATCCGAACCAATGGGATTTTGTTTGTCAAAGGTTTGTGTGCAAATGCGGCAAGCGGGACTGGACTAGTCTTACTTTGACATCTCCAGTGGCGCGTGGCTTGACTTCTGACTTCCGAGAAAGGGAAGGCACTGCCTGCAGTCTGGATTTTGATGCAGGAACAAAGAAATCTGGGGCAAGCACGTACTGTGCCTGCATATGTATGCTAGATCCCGCAGCGCAGGTACAGTAGATGGTGGGTGATGCTTACCTACATACAGGCACCTACCTAACGGTAAGGCAGGACAAGCAAGAAGCAGGGGTCAACAACTATCGCACTCTATACACAAACTCACCCAAGAAAACTTGGTAGTTTGGCTATTCACAGTTTCTTGATCTTGCAACAAGCCAGTATTACAAACCTTATCGTTGACGTTGGCCGACTTGAACTTGTTCCGTTCCACCCACTATCATATTATTGGGTCGTAGCAGTCCACTCCATTCCATTCCATTATCTTTGACTTCAATGGCTTCAACCTCCGCGCCGTCCCAGTATAACAAAAAAACATGGAGGACTCATTCCCAGACCAAGCCAAGAAGCAAACAGAAAAGCTTCGTCACAGTGCCTTTGCTGACGGCCCAAAACAGCGTTCCGCCCGCCGTCCCAAACCATAAACTCGACGGCCGAGACCATGCCAACCAGTCCTCTCCACCAACACCATCCGTTACAGGTGTAGTCAATTAGTTTATCATGTGGATAGCATGAATACGGAGTCACAATTCCCTGCCTGTTCCCGACAAAGAGCTTGGGCTGGACATGACGTTGCTCTGCTGCCGATGTGTTTCGGACAGACTAACAATACATGACACACCCTCGAGCTTCACAGTGAACCGGCCATGCTTTGCTATTTTATCCATGCAATAGCTCTATTTCAGGTCTGCGGGGCTTTGGATCTGTAAAAGCGGGGAGTCTGGGGCCTTGAGACCTGTAAACACTATGACCAAGTACTCAAAGATTTTTGAGCTTTGGCCAACATCTACCTGAATCGCATTCTGGACTTTGTTTCAAGTACATTCATAGTCCAAATTCAAAGAATCTCATCATAGATCCTCTTGCCACTTCCCTGTATTCTACTTTGTTCGAACATACAATAAGTCACAAGAGGCTATGTTTATTGAGGAACTGACTAGGGTAGATATAGTTGTTCAACTCGCCAATGTCCTTTCCATCTCCCATTGTTGTAAATAGAATCGTTTATTGAGACGTAGCAAGCTCATCCAAGCTTGTGATAACCACTGACCGTTAAACCTTGGCGAGAACTGCGTTAAGCACCAGGGGCCTTTCAGCTGTTGTCCCTGCGGCTACACGTTTAGGTGTAAATGGGTTTGATTCGGCCATTTGCGATCTTCTCTTTGCAGATCTTCCCCTGGTACCTTGAACTCCCACGAGCGATATGCACAGTACAACGGCTTCAAATCCGGATCGGGCTTGGTCGCTCACATTGCAGACAAAGTTTTCAGGAACTCGACCATCGAGATTCTAAGAAAGTCACGATGAAGCTTGCGTTACTACATCAACTCGCTGGTATGGTGGTCCTCTCGAAGTTCGGCGCCTCCGCTCTCCACCGAGGCTCGCGGCTACGGAGCTATGAGGTGGGCATCGTGTCTCGCAGGCTCGGTCTAAAGATCGCCAGGACTTGATGACAAATACAGATAGTCGCAGAATGGGCATACGATACTTTCCCGTGATCTTGAGCAGTGCAGCAAACATGGCCAAAGCTCGGTGGCTCGTAGCTTACGGGCCGGGTGGCAGTGTTGGGTTACGACCAACATCAATAGCCATAGGCGTGACTCCACGGTGACGAGGTCTGGCCGCAACTTTGATCACTTTTGCGTCTACATCGTCATAAATGAAGGGTTGAGTCGGGGATTTTGGGCAGTGAGTGTGGACATCAAAACCGTCGTGTCAAGTTATTTTGCACCTATTGGATGACTAGCCAAGATATGCCGTTACGACGATCTCATCTCGTGTGGGTAATGGTAGCTTGCTATAATAATTTGAAATGGATATTAACGTTTATTTCATAGAATTTTGAAAAACCTGTTTGATAAGCGTTGCGAGCTTTGCGAGCGTTGAAAACCTAGATAGTGGGGACTCTATAACTGCACGAACATCAGGGTAACTTCAAAGTTTTTGCCCAGACATCACATATATCAACTATGTAACTGATGTTATACATCTTTTAGTATGATATCCATGCTTGACTGTTTGGTAATTTAGAAAGTATAGGGTTGTGTTAGCTCCCATTCGAGTAACATATCAATGTCATAGGGTATATAGGTTATCACTGTCCTCAAAGAGCAATACGCCAGATTATCCTGTAAGAAACAAGAGAAATGAAATTCAAACATTCAATCTTGAACAAGTGCTCTCTTAGATATTCTTAAGTATCCATGGCGCCCCTAAAGTCGTTGATGACTCAACGCATGAGCTCTGTGCGTGAAATCGCAGCGCTATGTGTCTAAATGAAACAAATTCTTCATCCTTTCGAAATACAACATCCAACAAAGTAAACATTTACAGCCAATCCATGGCACCCTCATAGTTCCAGGTTCTCATTGCCATTGCATTGTTGCATCATGACAACTCGGCTAACCTCAACCTGCGGCTGCTTCCAAGTGGAATACCACTCCTCCCGAGAGTCCCAAAAGTCCTTTTTGGCTGTTGGCGAGTTATCATACCATGGCTTGCCAGACTTGCCGTCCTCAAACCAACCGTTTGTACCGCCAACGGCCAAGTTGATGATGAGATAAAACTCTTGATCGAAAGGTGCATTCACATCATCCGCAGCAGCCCAAGGATCATCGAGTCGAGTTCCGTTCGTGTCGACGTCAGGAAACCCACCACGTTTGTACATGGGCTTCTTGAAGTTGGTGTAAGTAACTTGAAGAAGACGCGTATTGACGTATGTGAAGAGATACTTTTCGGACCACTCCAAGCCAAACATGTTGAAGTCAGCGCTGTAAGTGGTGTGTAAAGCTTTTCGCTTCCCGTTGGTCTTCCACCAACCATCGTTGGCAGGGTTGGGACCCCAGTGCAGAGCTGAAGAAATAATGTCATTTCCACCTTGCTTATAAGTCCAGTTGTTGCCGCGCGACTCTACGATGTCGATTTCCCCAGATTTAGGCCATGGCCCATAGATACTCCTCCTGGGAAGCATCCAGATAGCGGGCCAAAGCCAATCACCCTCAGGAAGCTTGGCTGTCACCTCCACACGGCCGTACTTGATGTTTGCGCCCTTTTTGGTGTTGATGCGGCCAGATCGTACGGGAGGAATAACACTGTTGTTTCCGGCAGTCAAGTTGGTTGCGGCAACACAATTCGACCAACTTTTGGAGGTACAGGTCCCGGTCTTGAGAAGATTGATAACGTTGTTCTTCTGCATCAACTTGGGGTCTTGCAAAGTCGCCTTGATGATCAGTCTACCGCTGTCAACATAGACATTCTCATCTCCGCCAGTCGTTTCTTCGAATTGACCGTTTCTATAATGGTTAGCACGTCTTGACTAAAAGATGAAAATGCAGTATAACATACCCGTATCCACCAACTTCGACTTCTTTCGTCCAAATATTGGGGTTCAACCCCTGACTAAAATCCTCATCCATAACGGGACAGTACTTGTTCTTGACAACACTTCTGATGCCGTCCCAGACAAGAAAACCAGAGCCAACAAGGCCAAGGAAGATGGCGAGAATAGGGAAGATCGTAACCCATTTCTCTTTGGGGTTCGTCTTCTCCAGCCATGGTTTCTCAACCTCGCCTGGCTTCACTCTTCTAGAGTGAAAGTACCGGTTGCGGTCGTCGACTTGGGTGCCCGATCCAGCTGATGAATCACACTCGGAGGCAGGGCTCGAGTATTCGGGGATGCTGAACATGCCCGCGTTTCCAGCTGAGGAGCCGCGTCTACGGTCCACGCTATGACGGTAACCAGTAGACCCTGCCTCGGGGCCACCATTGGAGTCGACAGACTTGCGTGGTAAGTCTGTTGGGCCATCATGGCCACCGTGGCTACTTTTTCGATATGGGTTGTTCATAATGAAGAGAGCGTGAACTGAGAACAGTCTCTCAAATTTGATGAATGACGAGAAATGAAATGGAGAGAGGGCTATTGAAGAAGCTGACTTTGTCTAAAACAAATGTGCCTGGGCTGAGTGATAAAGTTCAACACCAAGAGGACCTGAAGCGAACAGGTCAGCCAAGGAATCAAGCTGAGGAATGAAGGGACTTCAAATAGAAGCTACACTATATCTCTGCTTTCGATAGACCCATAGATGGGGACCAGTATCAGAGCAAAGGAGTTATCCATATGAAGAGGCCTAGCCAGGCCCGCTATTTGATAGGGACATGGCGAATGAATAAGAACCATGCCGGAAGACTCTGGCTACGATCCAGCAAAAATTCGACTGAGGACGAGGCTGATGTGACAGGTTCTTGGCAGTACGAAGACAGCCAAGAGGAGTGAGGGTGTAGTCGGATTAGGCCTGTACCGTATATCCATTTACTGGCACTGTACGTATAGGCATCTCGGCCCCACAAACTAAAGCCATTGCATTCCAGTATCATCCTCCATCTCCATCACCAACATCGTCTCGAGCCTTCTGACCGTCCACAATAGACCTTTGCATTTTTTACCCTCTTCTTTCAGCTCGCTTGCTTAACGTTTGAGCGGCTAACAAGACCTAGTACAACTAACTCTCGGGTCCCCGGCAACTCGCTACCAAGATGTCGAGACCATCTTCAAGTTACCTGGGCAGCCCTCATTCGCTAGCAAAGACAGCACTTTTATCAATATCTATGCCAGAAATCCGAAGCAACCGGCTATATCTTTGCTTGAGCAAGGCCTTGTTGTGGGAGAAAATACCAGCCCCGATTACTTGACGAAGCCTCATGATCTGACCTCCATAACGCGAAGACAGGAATAGACTCCCTGTGGCTGGATCCACAAGATCACGCCCCTCCCGCTTCTGCAAGGGCCCTTAACTTTGTTTCCGCCTACAAACACCCCATGACGATCAGGAACCACCGTCCCAGGCCACACGCCGAATTCGACTTACACCCCCCCTACGCACTTACATCCGAAGACCGAAGAGACTTGTGGCTCCAGCCAACTCGTGGCTGGTAGTAACCTGTGGAAGCAATCCTTGATACGCACCAATCCCTCCCGGCTTCACAGAATCACTTAGGCCAATACCGTGATTATCCAATACATATAGCATCCATGGCAATGGTGCCACTGATCACAGGCTTCAAGGGTTATATCCAACTCCTTTAATCGACATGAATAACCACAAACTAGAAGACCACTTTGTTTCTAGGTGTCTCGGGAAGCCCTATGTGACGCTAGTCTCGCTGCTACTGCAGGTCTATCACACTTATCACTGTCACAACTCCATTCTTTTTTTGATTCGACGATATCAGATAATGGCGTTAGTTTGCCTGGCAAGTATCCAGCCTGTTTAACGGAACCGTGGCGAGGTATATGAACCACATACCTGGATATTGTGCCTCGACTAAACACTAGCGCCTCAAGGGTGGTTAACTTTCTCGATAACCACTAAATTTTGGTTCCGGATCGGGTTGTGCCGACTACATACTGTTCCCGAACTGTCCGATACGATAACCTCTTACTTTGACCAAGGGCGGACATCCAACGGGATCAAGCTTCGTGTGGCTCAGGTTTTTGCTGATGCTTAGCCGATGATCACGTTGCAACCTCAAAATGGTTGGCGAGATATTGACGCCTTTAAGGCTATATCATGACGCACGTTTCTCCGGGGTCAAAGAGCATGTTAAACTCGCTGTTACACCTAACGGGCAAAACTCTGGATGCTGAAGTATACTGACTGGACTTGTTCACTAAAAAGTCGCCAGTCGCGATGATTAGTGAGATCTTTGGGTCGGTAACCATGGAACGCTCCTCTTCTCTCCTATTCATAGAGAAGCCAAGTATATCTGCTTGTACATCTCCAAACCTATCCTGCATCGGCATTATGCTATTCAGGTGAATGCTGAGCTGTGCTGTTGAATGGAAGCCGGGCAAGCAATGTCTGGTGTGGCTCGTGCCTGGTTCGTTGCCCAAGGTTGTCAATCCCAATCCGGAGATCTGAACCCTTGACACCCTTGCCACGCATGGTCATCAACAGGGTTCAGGGTTCAAAGATCGGAATCTCCGCCGATCTGACACTTTCAGACTACCCTAACGCAAAGCAATGGTCCTCCATTGGCCTGGAGCCTTGGCGGTGTTTTGGGTTTCATGTGAGGCGCTGGACTTTGGGGAATGTTATCACAGAGTCTCAAAGTCTCAAAGCAGTGTGCCTTATCATATACTGCTTGTCTTTGCTAGGGACCCATAGGTTGTCCGAGGCCTAGGCCTAGCTGGTAGGAATCCTTCCAAGGCTCGCCCCTCGGCACGTTCTTATTAAACAAAGCTGAATGATTGTTTTCTGGATTCCGAGTTTCTGCATTTCTCATGAGCCCCAAACGGAATTCACTCTTTTATCTTGTTTACCACGCTCCCTTTGACCTCCCTTCACTCGCTGACGCTTCAGCCAACGGTATTGTTATACATTTGTTTCCTGACTCACTACAACTCAAGATTAAAGTGGGAAGATATCAGCTCGCTACATCAAAAGTAAATCGATCCAAGTACAGCTCAGTTCGACATCAGTCTTTTTTTATTAAAAAGAACACAAAGACAATATAGTTTCTGCAGCAATTTTTCTCGCCACTGTCTTTGCACAATGCTTTTATCAAGAGTGCTCGCTGGTCTTGCCAGCATACTAGCATTAGCAGAGGCTGCCGTCAACCAGCCTATGGACTTGGGAAGTGTATTAAGTAGACACTCCAAGCTCTCCACCTATTATAAGCTGATCAAGGTATGGCAACTTGTGTGTATTGAATAGTAAAGCTGGTATTGACAGAGACATCCTAGCAATATCCTGATATCCTAATGCAGCTGCCGAGCTACGATGGTGTCACAGTAAGTCTGATCACAATTCTACTGGAGGCTGTATCCCTCCTCATAGATGCACTTCTAACAGGCGTCAGATTGTCGCACCCTCCAACGACGCTTTTGAACAAATCCCCTATTCATCTCTCAAAGACCTCTGGGACTCGAACGATAAGAAGACAATCGTCCCGATCCTCCAATACCACATCCTTCAGGGCACGATAGATACTGAAAAGCTCAAGGCGGGCCCTGCCTATGTCAAGCCCACTCTTCTTCTTGACCCTAAATGGGCCAACGTCACGGACGGTCAGAACATTCTCATCACTAAGCAGCCCGATGATGTCGTATTCAGCAGCAAGCTTGGCAATCGTGCTACAGTCATCAACAGCGACATCAAGTTCCAGGGCGGCCTCATTCAGATTGTGGATAGTCTCTTGATTCCTCCGTCTCGCATTCGCCAGATCATGATGTCGAGCAAGGTCGAATCGTTTCTTGGCGGACTGTTCACGTCTGGTATCATGCCTGATCTTGCTGATCGTGAAGATATCACCATCTTTGCGCCTCGAGACCAGGCCATGGAGAAGGTCGGGGTTGCACTCAGCAAACTTGACGCAAAGGAATTGGCTCGCGTTATGGGTTACCACGTTGTTCCCGGAAAGGTCCTAGTCTCGTCCGATCTCGATAACGCTACATCCCTCGAGACCTTGGCGGGGGAAAAGATCCATGTCCGGCAGGTTGGTAACGAGAAGTTTGTCAACTCGGCCAAGATCATCTCGACAGATATTCTTCTCGCCAATGGTATTCTACACATAATATCCAACGTCAACAACCCAAAGGAGGCAGACGCCGCCCCTAACCCTACCCTCTGGGCCCAAAAGCCAGTCTTCAGCTCGGCTGCTATCGACGAAGTCTTTCACTCGGCGATTCCCTGCACGGCAAACTGTCCGGTGACGTCGACACCGACACCGACACCGGCGGATGCAGCGAACAACGCCGCCATGACCCCATGGTTCACGACGAGGTCAAGTACCGGCGTTGCAGCCGCCCGGGCTACGGCGCATATTGCTGGTGCTGCAATGGGCATCATTGGTGTAGGCGCAGGGATGGCTCTCCTATGATGATAAGGAACTTGCTTGTAGAGTCGATCTCTTTGCTTGCTTGCTTGCTTGCTTGTATTTGAGCTTTGGTGTTTAGGTTCGGCCACTTTATCTCTGTAGTAGTTTAGATCCATGCCCTCACAATACCCAAACAGTCGTTGACGTAATCTCGGTCCTTGCTTTGGTATCCTAGAATCCTTGGCTTGCGGCGGTGCTCCGTGGCCAATCCTGAAGGGAAATCCCTTGCCAAAGTTTGCCAGGGCATGCACTCTGATGAATCTCATTTCGATCTGGGGTTCTGAGAGGGATGCCTATCACAGGCAACGTCATCCTACTACAGGTCGACGTGATATACCCAATATGCATAGATGACGGCAGCTGAGTTGAGCAGAGCCAACACAGCAAAAGCTGACACGTTCTCTTGTATAGATGGCAATTGGTGATCCAAGACGGACTACTGCTTCCTATAGATCTATAGAACCGCTGTCCACTTGTGAAACTACCTAGCCACGAATTAACCCATGCCCTCCCCGAGAACCCGCCGTTATACACGAGTTGCCGCTTCCAACATCCAAACACCAGCATGATTCATGAAACTCGGCCCAATATAAAGCGGGCGGAAAGTGCCGCTCCCCCCCATCCCCCTAGAAGAAATTGAAGGATAGACCCTGTTTGTGAGGCAAAAAAAAAAAAAAAACATGGATGACAAACAGGGGGGAACCCATCGCTAGTTCATGGGGTATTCCAGCAAGGGCCAGAATCTAGAACCAGGAATCTGGCGGGACGACCTAGCTGTCTCAGTGTTACACTGTGTGCTAGTGCTCGTAGGAAGGAATATTAAGGTATGCCAGGGTAAAGGATCGTGTAAGTAATGGACTCGTGGACTCGTGGGGCTGTAAGTCGAGATGGTTGCTCACAGAGGACCAATTACCTGAAGGGGAAAGCAAATTGCTAGTTGATCAAGTTGAGCAAGTTGAGCAAGTTACTAACTACTACACTAGTCCAGATGTCTCCTAGGGAAAAAAAAAAGGTCACTTTCCATCGATTGGGTTGATATACGATATTGATAGCTTTGTGTTGTAGGAGGTATCCCACCCAAGACCAATCATGGGATATGGATTGGAATAACCCTGATTCAGGCCTTGACTGGTCATATCCCGCTCGGTGGACAGGTACCATGTCTGGCTGAATAGTAGACTACAGAGGGGAGTTAAAAAAGAAGAAGAAGAAGAAGGACATGATGAATTGGTAACATGGTAATTATGGATATCGAAAGCTATAGTATAGTCCCCCCCAACCTTGAAACTCCGGCACACGCCCACCTATGTAGACCCTCTCATGATCGGTTTGGATGCTATTTCTACTATCTCGGTCGTTTATGCGCCAAGTCTCTTGAACGGACAGCGACCGTTTGCTCCTGATATCCGCCATCCCCCACAGCCCACCCCTGGTCAAAGTTTGTCTATCACTCGATCGTTTCTGACAGTCTCCTTCGGACCATCTTGTCATTGGGCTGGCATGATCGCGCCGCTTCGTCTCCCCCTAAATGGCGCAGATCTCGTAATCCATGCCACATCGCTGTCATCGTGTGGCCTACCCGTCTGGGGGCCAGCAACGTCTGTAACCCTGGCGTGACCCCCTCCATGAGAGTCGTCTCTAGCTCGCTCGGGGATTTACTTAACCGCCTCCTGTTGCTTCTGCAGTCCCGTGCGGTAGATCCTTTGGGCATATATGGAATCATGGTGGCGGGGCGAGGGGGAGGTTTTTTTTTGAGGACAATTTTTGCTTCAAACAAGGGCAGCGTTTGCATCACGCCAAGACGAAGCTGGTCAAAGGCTTGATCAGAAGAGCAGGTTCGTGTCGAGACAAGAGAGCATGTAGGCAGCGAATCCCTGAGCCCATCATAAGATGCAGCTATAGGTGTGCGGAGGAGAGGGCGGCGGATTGGGCTGCGGAGGAGGCACGCGTGGGCCTCCTGGAGGTGTTGGCGGAGGGTCAGGATCTTGCGGTTTGCGAGAGATTGGGCGTTGAGGTATACGCCGAGTGCAGAGTATCATGGGGAAGAGAGGAGGCCGTAACGGCTGGGGCTCTAGATGCATCGGAGCAAAGTAGTAGAGGAACGCTAAAGACTTGCAGAGGGATGGACTCAGCCCAGGCCTGAGGTTATATTCGACGAGATCATCATGATCCATAATATCTTTGTGAATCGGTGCAACGCTGTACCACCGAATGAGGCTCACCTTGTGCCGATTGACGACATGGTACCACACTGCCCTGACTGGGATAATCCTCATAGCAGAGCTGCAAGTTCCCGCTTTCCAGGCTTCTCAACGTGATCAGCTGTGCATGGTGCACCTAGGCAATCAACCGCATCTAGACCCAGGCCCTGGAAGCTGGAGAAACACTGGCCGTGTATTTCCCTGGGGATCGCCCTTGTCATACCAACAAGCACCGTGGCTCACGCCGAGACGTCAACTGCGCCGCCCAAACCAGGTGAGTGAGTAGGCAGATGAAGGAGCTGAGCAAACACAGACAGCATGATGCCCGTGCGAGTAGAGCCAGGTGATGGGCCAAGGTTCAGGGACCAAGGCTTGGGGAGACAGGTGCTGGAGCGGCCGAGATGCACATCGGGGACTTGAGTCTCAAACAGGAAGCATAATTACGCTCAACGGTGCTGCTCTCTAGCAGACTCGGGACAGCGGGCGGCCCCGTGGAGCTGATATCAACGACAAGGAGTCTGAGATGCCCAAGACATCGAGGGCGGCATGAATGAATGACATGTATCACCTACCATGATTCTATGCGCGCCATCATGCCATCTACAAGAGAGAACCCAGTGGCTGTGCGGAACGCAAAGACAGTCTGGGATTAAAACAACCCAGCACCGCACGCAGCCGAAGCACCAACTCTCTCGGCTGCATGACTGATAGGCGCTGGAACAAACATGTATCCTTGCTCAAGGCATGAAAAGCATGGGTCTATTGCAACCGCAAGCGTACTGACTCGGGAGCCACACACTTACTTCTATCGTACCATGCTGCTGACTACCTATGCAACGGTACTAATGTGGTAATACCAGAACACGGGTATCGATCCGAGACCGAATCGAGGCGTCATCTCTCTCTCTCTGGCCTCGAGAACGCCCTCGCAGATACAGCCTCTGGATTCCCATGGCGAGATTTCCTGGCATGACCGGACAGCAAGACTTGTAACGCTGGTGGAACAGCCAGGAGATGCTGTGTTTGTGCTTAAACGTGCTCGCACCGAGATGTGGCCATTGGCTACCACGCGAATGGATCACACGGGTGCTAGGATGCTCCTGGGCGGTGGATATACTGCCATGTCCGCTGCGAGCGATCTAGGTACAGGCGTGTGCCAGGTGTCGTGGTGGTGATACGGGCAGGCGAATGCGCCAAGACAGCAAGTGAGGGTGTCGACACTCGACGATTGTGGTGTAGGTATTGTCGGCACAAATTGCGCTACAACCCCCATGGGACACCGCGATTGGTGCCATACCTCTGGTTTGCAACGTCTTTGCTGTCATTTGCTTGGGCATGTTTCATGCGGCCAAGGTCCTCCTTTCTTGTTGGAGGACTCTGTGACAAACCGTTGCAGCGGGAGCAGTGTTGTGACAGCGGCCCCTCTTAAACGGTGGCTCGGGCTGAGCTCAAGCAATCTAACTAACCCTGGCTAGTCGTTTCATGGATCTTGTTTGCAAGCTTGCCTCGCAGGATCGGGCCTCTCAGCCCTACAGGTGAAGAAGCCATAGTTCTCGGTGACGCTCGACACTCAAATTAGCCTAGCTTGCGTGGTGCTGGCGTGATGTTGCTATTAGTTGGCTATTTATGCCACGCAACCGTCGCTATGCTTCGGTGCATGGCTGAACTTCTATGCTATTGCGCGCTGGGCACAGTATTTGCCAAGACTTGGTCTGCTATGGATGGGCCCTGGTGGCGGAGCGAGGGCGCTGCGAATTAGCTCTAGCGACCCCTATACCGATGATATGCCTTCGCTCAAAAGCTGCAGCGGCAGCACTCCGTAGCTCATGGCGTGGTCCACTTCCCAGCGAGAAAGCAAGCGTGAGACAGTAACCTGAGAAGCGGGTCTAATTGATCTCTAGTCCTCAAAAGACATGGGAAGCAAAGCGATGTCACGTAAAATGAACATTGATAGCCGATATTGCCCAATGGGCGTAGAATAGATCATGTCGCAACCTTCAGAGTACCAGGCTGGGATACGGGCATGACAGACCCGGATTCCAGAACGCGTCTGGCGGAAGCACCCCCGGTAAGCTTGATCATGCAGACACTTTGATCTGCCTGCAGATGTCAGCTTGCCAACTATATGAAGAATGTGAGTGACCAACTTGTTTTTGGAAGCTAGGTAAATTTGGCGTCTTTTCCCTTTACTTCCCCCTCCCTTAGCCGTTGACGCCGATCAGAAGTCAGTTAATTACACCTTGCTGCTCTATTCTCATCTAGGACCGCGTCCTCGACTGCGAGATCGACTTCGGTCTTCGTAGTTATCGTAGCTGCCGCGGCGTCTAGCCTCATGATCGTCATGGCGACCAGCCGCTTTCCGTTTTTGACCTGGGGATCTTGAACGAGACCTAGATGAATAAGAATTGTTGGATCGACTGCGGTATCGACCTCCGCCAACACGAGACGGAGGTGGCACAGCTGATGACCTGGAAGGGGAACGAGACCCTGGACGGTATACGTCAGACCTCGGTCCATAC
>JABFAK010000588.1:0-43240 GCA_013266265.1 Fusarium sp. NRRL 66182
AAGAATATATTTTTATAAAAATATTAAGATTTAATTAATAAAATAAATATTAATATATAAATAGTAGCTAAATTATTAAAAAATAATTATAAAAAAAATTAGTTAGACTAGGTATTTAATATTATAGGATTTATAATAAGACTAAATATAATATAAAGACTTATTAAAAAGAAATTAAGGCCTTTAGAAATAAATATAGTAATTAATTTTAATTAATTAAATAGTTAGCTATATTTTTATTTTACTTTCTTTTAAGAAGGTTAAGATTTTTATTATATATACTTATCTGTTATGCGCCCTTATCGCGTATGTTAACGTGATTCACGGATTCAAGCTCAGTAATTATATAATTTCAACACCTCTAGACCTGCAATTTGACTGTATAGCTTCTGCCCAGGAGGAGACTGGTTGACCAAACAACTTGTACCAGGCGACGTTGATACGCATATAGACCGGGGCTCTTTATCACATTTGAATGAAATTAGTTAGTTTTTCGCTTATGGAGAACGGCAGTTATCTTTTCCATTGAGTATTTGTATATATATATACATATATATATATATTTATTAGACGCTCGAATAAGGATGCTTTGCTACCTATCGCCAAGATATGAACAGACAAGGCTGTAGAAATAAGCCTCTTGACCTGCCGTTTTAGGGAGATATAGCCGGTGAGTATACTGTAACCTTCCCAACTCAGTATCCATCCGATATGGAGATCCATAGCACCATGTAGCAGCACGTCAGTTTATATAAGAGTGCATTCCATCTTGATTCAGCATTTTGCTCAACTATAGCCACAAAGTCTTGTCTAAATCAACAGACCGAGGGCCTCTGATCAATATGGCAGCTCTGCATAAACTTGTGCTCTCTTCGCTATTGGTGCTCGTAGCAGCATCACATGTTGCCAGCCAGACCACGTTAAATCGCTGGATCGTAGCTCTCAAACCCGAGTCCGCTCCAGACCTGCAACATCATGTGAGATGGGTTACAGAATTGCATGCCCGAAACCTACAGAAACGTGGAGAAACCCCAAAGGGCGTCGACAAGACGTTCGACTTCCCTGGCTTTGTCGGATATTCAGGCTCATTTGATGACGAGACTCTGGAAGCCCTCAAGGTTGATGCGAGTGTTGGTAGTTGAAGATCCGTTTGTCTAGTCAGTGGCTGATCAAAGCATGTACAGATTGCCGCAATAGAGGAGGATCAACAAGTACACTTGGCAGCCTTGACTAGCCAGACCAACCCTCCTTGGGGTCTGTCCGCACTATCACACGCGAACCCACCCAGTTCTAGCGAAGCTTACATTTACGACGAGAGCGCAGGGGAAGGGACCTTCTCTTACGTGGTCGACTCGGGGCTCTTTGCCAGCCACGTCGATTTTGAAGGCAGAGCCGAGTTAGCCTACGACGCAACAGACGGAGCGGAGACTGACCATGGCCACGGAACTCATGTGGCGGGCATCGTAGGTTCAAAGACGTACGGTGTAGCCAAAAAAACAAGACTTCTCGGCGTCCAAGTCACAGGTACCGACAGAGGCGAGTCATCTTGGTTCCTGGACGGAATAGCATGGACAGTCAACGACATCTTGTCCAAAGGCCGCGTTGGAAAATCTGTCGTCAACATGTCCTTGTTAGTAGGAAACTCATCCATCATCAACAACGCAGTCAAGTCGATGATCGACAGTGGTATCCCTGTCATCGCTGCTGCTGGCAACTCCAATAGCGACACAGCAGAATGGTCGCCTGCCAATCTCCCGGAAGCCATCACTGTGGCCGCGAGCAACCGGGACTTTCGTAGGTGGTCACCCTCGAACTGGGGACCGACAGTTGATCTCTTCGCCCCGGGACAACAAGTCCCTTCCACCTGGGTAGGCTCGTCTGACCAAGTATATACCACTTCCGGTACCTCTATGGCTGCACCATATGTCGCGGGTGTAGCAGCATATCTTCTCGCGCTCGAGGGGCCCACGTCGCCGGCTGCGTTGAAAGCAAGAATTCTAGACCTGGCCACTCCAGAACTGATCGCAGATGCGAAGGGAGTTCCAAATCTACTCTTGTATAATGGAAATGGTGCATAGATTGGGTTTAATAGCCTGGACTTCGTATCAAGTACCCAAAGTAGATCCCATTGATGGCGACATTCAAACCTCTTTACCATGGTACACACCAATCTTATAGTAAGATTATATATATAGAAAGCACAACTAGCTATGAATGAGACACGTAACTGGCGCTAGAAAGCTATCAAATCCTATATAATCGGCTTTATAACCCTGGAAAACATTTGTCGCCTCGGACAGGCATCTGGTTCTTTGGCCGACGGGTATCTAGGCATTGAACAAATGTCCAGCCTGCAATGCGAAGGCTTCCACGTCTTTGAGAAACAGCTCGGGCTGTTCGAGGGCAGCAAAATGACCTCCCTGGTCTTGTTTAGTTGTCTATCTTGGTAATTGCAGGGCTACTTTGAGACCAAGCTCACCTTGTCATGGTCATATCGGATCAGCTTTGGAATGAGCTTCTCTGTCCATGCCCTTGGAGGGACTGATATTTCCTTCTCAAAGGCAGAATAGCCACATACTTTGT
Source organism: Fusarium sp. NRRL 66182 (assembly GCA_013266265.1). NCBI lineage: Eukaryota > Fungi > Ascomycota > Sordariomycetes > Hypocreales > Nectriaceae > Fusarium > Fusarium sp. NRRL 66182. Next base: position 2,584 of record JABFAK010000588.1, read on the forward strand.
TATCAAGGCCCGAGTAGCCAAAATGACCCGGATCACGAATAATTTGTCTATATGGGTAGATAGATCGTGGAAACGTATCGGTAAACCAATATAGACTCACCATTCCAAGAATGGTGTCGAGCGGGATGGGCTCGCGGTCGTCAGCCCATTCCAGGAGCTTCTCCCCAACCCTGCTCGAGTTAGCAAGACATCCAGAACCATCATTCCGTCGTTTGAAGAGATCTCACCAGGCTAACAATGCGAGCGGGCTGGCAGACAAGGCTAGCCCAATGGTGGCGGGCCGGCTGCTGTGCATCATGGCGTACGCAGAATTGGTTTGCCAGAACTGCTGCATCCTTTCAACGTTACTTATTTCCTGCTCTGTCAACCCTTCCAGGCTTTTTGGTACATCATCGGGGTTCAAAAATAGACAGTTTACTAGAAATAGTTCAAATTCGTGTCAGCTGCTGAAACCGGTGGACGTATGACTTTTCTTACAGAGAACTGCCCTGCACTCGGGGTAAAGCTTGGACATTTGAGAAGCCAGCATGCTGCCAACATCTCCCCCTTGGGCAATGTAGCCGCTGCCTCCAAAGCCCAAAGTCACCATGAGCTGGTTCATGATTCGAGCACTATCCGTGTTGCTAAAATCTCGATCAAGAGGGGGGCCCGATGACAGGGTGTACCCAGGAAGTGAAGGGACGATGATATGGTAAGGCAAGGTTTGAGCATTATATTTCTTGGTGAGAAGCTCCAGCATGGGGAGGAACTCGAGGAACGACCCTATGATGCCCAGCCGTTTAGCATATTCTTTTCGACAGAGCTGGTTGCTGGGTTTGTTTACGTACCTGGCCATCCGTGCATGAAAACTATCGGAATTGCATCTGGCTTCTCTGAAAAAAGCGCTACGAAATGAATCGAAAGATGGTCATGAACAGTGTCTGTAACGACCATCTTGAAATTGGGGAACGAGTTGATGAACTTCTCATACCGTCTCCAGTCAAACGATCGAAGCCAAACGTCTTTGGTATCTGACAGCCACTCTCGCGTCACGCCAAAGCCCTTGGTACTGTTTTCCCATGTCGGGACCCCAATCTTGGACAAGGTGAGAAGGGACTTGAATTCCTCAACGTCCTTGTCGGAGACATGGAGGGAAAAGGGCTCAGGTTGCTTCAGAGCCTGAGAAGGAACTTTGCTGAAAGGACTCATGTTTGGTGGGAATATTCGTTTGCAGCAAGACTGGTTGAAATCAGCTTTTGACGAGAGTCGTGACTACACCGGAGAAGCACTAGTTATAACAAGAATTTCGAGTGCCATGTATCCAGTCGAGTCATCTTAAACCTACTCTGCAGTGGTTTAGATAACAAGCTTGGCTCGGAAGCCCGGTCTCCTCAGTATCCGAACGAAACTCGGCACCGATGAGAGCAACAGTCAATTGGATAGTACTGCTTCTTGGCTGCAGCGACTTGGTGGTATTCCCAACTGCCGTCCCCATAAAAGAGATAACTTACATGCGTGCGGAGTATATCTGCATGTATGTGAAACAACAGACCCGCCGGGCCTCTGATTCAACCCGAGAACCCGAAAGTGCATAACAAAGCATTCCGTGCCCTGGCTGGGAATGGGAAACAATAGTGATTATTTAGGGCTAAATCCTCTCTTCCTTGTGCCTATTCTTGTCAGATCCGAGTCAACAGCTTTGTACACACCAGTCAAGAGCCTTTATAATGAGTGCAACACAGCTTCCGGATGAAACTATCAAACTACTTCTCAACAAGTACGACCATGAGCGTGACAAGCGTCTCAAACGAGAGGGTGTTAACCAATACATTGATGCCCGATCAAGTAGCATCGAATCTCTTAGCCACGACCCTTGGGTCGATTACAACGACCCTCGAGTCAAGAACCCCCCTCTTAAAGACAAGGATCACATCAAGTTCCTCATCATCGGAGCAGGAATCAATGGCGTTGTCGATGCAGGACGCCTGATTGAGGCTGGTTTTAGCAAAAAGGACGTCGTGTGCGTTGATGTTGCGGGAGGCTTTGGTGGCATCTGGTATGTCGGACATGTTGAGAACGGACACTCATTAACCAAGTCAAAAGGTATTATAATCGTTACCCAGGGGTCATGTGTGACGTTGAAGGCTATTGCTACGTCCCGTTTCTTGAGGAAACAGGCTATCAACCTCGACATAGGTACTCGTATGGTGACGAGATCCGTGGCCAGATCGAACGAAGTGTAGATTACTTTGGAATCCAAGGACAGTTCTGTACAAAGATCAACTCAACGATTTGGGATGAGAGCAAGAAGTGCTGGGTTACCGCAATGACACGAACAGTTGGTCAGTCGCTGGCCCCAGAGACGTTGACTGTAACCTCGGAATTCATTATCCTGGCCGGTGGCACCTTTCCCTTCCTAAAGGTCCCTAAGCTCCCTGGGTGGGATGACTTTTGCAGCAAAAAACACGCATTCCATTCTGCCCGCTGGGACTATAGCTATACCGGTGGCACTCAAGAGAAGCCAGATCTGGTGAAACTTGGAGGAAAGCGTGTTGCTATCGTTGGTACTGGTGCAACTGGCATCCAGATTGTGCCCGAGCTTGCCAAATGGGCAGACCACGTATACGTTGTCCAGAGGACGCCGTCATACGTAGGAGCTCGAGATCAAACCAAGATCGATCCGGAGGAGTGGACCACTGTGACAAGTGACAAGGGGTGGCAAGAGAAGCGCAGAGTCAATTTCGATGCATACGTCAGCAACAGCCAAGGCTATGGCCCTGATGTGATAAACGATGGTTGGACAAACACACCAGCCTCTTCGGGCTTCCTCGGGTCCAAATCAAAGATTGTCGCTCAAAATGAGATCAAGCAACATATCAGGGAGATGTACGAGCTTGATTTTCCACGCACTGAGATGCTGCGGAAACGCGTTGATCAAATCGTTCAAGACAAAGATACCGCTGAGAGGTTGAAAGCCTGGTATGGCTCATAGTGCAAGCGCCCTTCGTTTCATGACGAATACCTCCAGTCATTCAACAGGCCAAATGTTACACTGGTCGATACCGACGGGAAAGGTCTTGATGGGCTCACGGAGAATGGAATAAGCTCCAATGGCATCGAGTATGAGATCGACGCCCTGATCCTGGCTACTGGATTCACCATGGGCATGGGTATGGACCCTTCGGAGAAAATAGGAGCAACTATCAAGGGGCGTGACGGTCTCGATATGAAGGACTACTGGCATGCCCCCGATTCGGGAACACTTTTAGGTGTGGCTCTGCCTGGGTTTCCAAACCTGTTTAGCTACTTTGGTCGTGGCTCTGGAGCCACATGGAACTATACGTCTTGTTTAGAGACACAGGCTGCGCTTATGGTAAACATCATAAAGCAAGCCGAAAAGCAGCAAGGCCCGGGTCAGAGAGTTGTCATAGAGGCTTCGCAGGAGGGCGAAATCAAGTATGGCCTCGAGGTTGCTAAAAGGATGTACTGGTATAGCGTCATGCCTACCTGCACACCCGGATACTTTAACAACGAGGGTGCTGGGGCCTTTGAAAAACAAGAGCCTAAGACGAATGAACAGCTTGTTAATGAGGGCAAGAAGATGCCCTGGGGTGGTGGACCTATAGATTATAAGGAGAGAACTGAGGACTATATCAGAAAAGGAGATCTGCAAGGATTTATACTTGGGTAGGGTCTTAACAGCTGCCTATTTGAGATAGCTTAAAGGAGCGGATAATCTTATATATCGCATATATCCATAAGTAAGCAACACGCTAAGGAAAAAAGAAGAACAGGAGAAAACGGTAGCTCTCCCTAACATTTCGAGGCATTTCTTGTTCGTATCTATCATAAAGTACAATGTCAACTGAAACAACTGTCACTACCCAGCCGAGATTAGCTCACACGGCCAGTCACGAGCTCAGTACCTTTGACCAGCCAGAAGCCAGCCGGTCTGGCTCGGAAGCGCGAGAACAGCCCAAACCACTGGTTCCCAAGTTTCAACTTCTCGCGGCCGGCTTCTCATTCTTCTGCGCTGGCGTTGATGGTGCCAGTCTTGGGCCCCTTCTTCCGTACATTATCCAATCGTTCACAATCAATGCCGGGGAGGTAGCCATTATGTATGTGCCTGATACCTACTTACGGCGAGAAACACTAACATCACGGGCCTAGCTATGCATGCATCTTTGCAGGATGGCTCGTTGCCGCAGCCACTAATGTCTTCCTTGCTACCAAACTCTCCTTCTCGGCGCTCCTAACGCTCGGTGCTACTATCCAGCTTCTGGCGCAGTGTCTGCGTCCGTGGGCATCTCAGCCACTCTTCTTCGTCAGCTTCATGGTCCAGGCCCTCGGTATGGGGTACCAGGACTCGCATGCCAATGCTTGGGCAGGCGGACTACCAGATGCGCACCGCTGCCTTGGCTTTATACATGCCATGTTCGCCCTGGGCTGTCTCGTCGGGCCACTCACCGCTACCGCCATCGCGACAGCCGCAGGATCAGGGCATTCGCAGATAAATGGCATTGAGGCCTGGCGGATGGGCTACTTCCAGCTCATAGGCATCCATGCCCTCAATCTCATTGGCATGCTACTTGCTTTTGGGAGCCCGCTGAAACCATGGAGTACACGCGAGTCGACAACCATGCAGGCCCCAGCTACTGCTACTCTAGATCCCGAAGTTTCTGAACGACGACGCAACAAAGAAGCCCTCCGAGAGATAGGACAACTCTTGAGAATGAAGAGTTTCTGGTTGATTGGTGGTTTCTATCTATTCAACTGCGGTGCCTGGTCTGCTGCCGGAGGTTAGTCCTCGCTATTTCCTTGAAATGATGCCTCTGCACCTCCTCCTCACACCCAGTCTCCCAAAGTAACCCTGCTTATATGTACATACATCTTACATAACTTGGATTATAGGTTGGGTCGTGGAATATCTCGTGGTCCATCGCCATGGCGACCTCAGCCAGGTTGGGTATGTGCCAACAGGCTTCTGGGCTGGCCTGTTTCTCGGCCGTCTGCTCCTGGCTGAGCCGACGCATCGCTTTGGCGAGCAACGGTCTATCATGTGGCTCAGCTTTATATGCCTGATATTTCAGCTCTTATTCTGGCTTGTTCCAAATCTTGTTGCGGGCGCGGTCGCCTTCTCCCTCATGGGGTTCTTTTTTGGTCCCTTCTTTGCGACTGGCATGAGCGTCGCTTCTAGAATGTTCCCTCGCAAGATTCAATCTACAGCTTTGGGTGAGTATGTCTACATTCACAGTCGACATAATAGTATTCCATCTACGCTTTTATCCCAAAGACGATTACGCTAACTTGTACTACGAGGCCTTGTTTTTGTACTCGCTCAGGCAGGTGCAGCTATCTTTCCGTCACTCACAGGACTAATAGCTACACGAGCCGGCGTACAAGTGCTTCAGCCGGTGATCCTTGGCCTGATTGCCGGTGGAGGTATCTGTTGGTGGTTTATCCCAAAAGTATCCGAGCGTAGGCACGAACCTTCGGTCTAGGCCTTGGTGAAAACGAGCGCCATTTGGGTCTTGTGGCAGAGAGACAAGCCCTATGAAGAATGTAACGTCGAGTGGACGTTCTATGCCAGGAGTATAGAGGTCGGAGCCCACTATATAATACAGCTTACTAAATAGCTTGTGAGAGAGCATTTAGTTTAGCTAAAGAGCCTTCACAATAAGGATGAAGATGAACATATTATGTATTTTATCCCCCAGTATATAGCTTGTGATGAACCGAAGCCACTACGCTTGAAGACAGGGCGCGCCACTAGTTCATAATACAGCAGCTGTTTCTACTATATGGCTTGTTTTACTGTACCCCCTTACCAAGTTCCCCCCTAAGCAGAGGTCTGTTGGTGTAATACTGATCACGTATGGTTTTGGCTCGATAGACTCATCAGCCTTTTGTCGAGAACCTCCTGTTGAGATGGCAATGCGGCAGTCAAACAATACGGCTTTCCATTTGAGACTAATAGCTCGTATGTCGCGACGAGATGATGGCGAATAGGAGAATGTCTCCTTGCAACAAGACCAAGGTCTACTCTGGGTAAAACTGCTACTATGTGTTTAGACTCTTCAACATCTGTTATTCAACCCGACATCCGTTAAGCCACGCTCCAATAGCCCCGGTCTTGGGGTCGACGACGAGATAGTCTTCTTGATCGTGCTTCTGCAGCCTCGCATAGCGGACATTTGCACCAGATGTGCCAACCCCATCAGCGCTTTTACCAAGTTCGATCCATCTGTTGTAGAAGTTGTAGTTATTGCGCCACATCTGGATTGCACCGTACTCGAAGCCGGTCCAGACATAGTCAGCTCGGCGGTCCCTAATAGGTAGGCTCAGGGTTAATGATGCACTTGTCACGACAGACTTTGGAGCTAGACCTACATGCTGAGGTGAGGAAACTGGATCTCTTCCCGCCTTTGTCCAATGCCTGGAGCGTCTTGATCGGGCATGGGCTCCCACTTGTTTGGTTCGTTGTCGTAGACGTTGCGGTAGATGGTGGTGCGGCCATCTTGATGGAGGTAGATGTAGTCATCCCGCTGGAGAAGAGATACTGTGTTAGGTTCCGCAACTCCAATGCTATTGATTCAGGACTCACCCCATCGGCATCAACATCAGCGATGCGGACATTCTTTCCTGGCCCGAGACCTGATGCGGTCTGCCCAATTGGCTGGAACCGCCAGCCGTACTCACTTTCTGTATCATTGCCCTTGTTCAGGTACACTCTGAGAGCTCCAGTCTTGGGGTCGAGAGTGAGGTAGTCATCTCTTCCGTCGCTGTTGTTGCTGTTAGTCGAGTGTCGAGTTGCAAAACACTTGGCACGCTGACTCACCCGTCTATATCGCCAAACATGACCTGTGACGCGGGAGCAGCCCCTGATGCGATCGGTTTGCCGCCATTCAGTGGACTCCATAGCCAGCCGAGGGAATCGTTTTCGTTGATACCCTTGTTGATGCTACACCGCTGTCAATGATGATACACCACAATAGACAAGCATCGGTTGACATACTATACCGTTGGAGCGCCGGTCTTGGGATCAAGCCAGACATAGTCGTCGACCTGAAAAGTCACTCATCAGCGCCATCCTTGCAAGAACATGACACTGGAAAGATCAACTCACCCCGTCGCCGTCAATATCAGCAAAGCGGAGGCCATCAATAACCATGCTGTCGTCGATACTTCCGCGGTTGTACCAGAGAGTGAGGGCTCCGTTCTCTCCGACATAAACATAGTCGTCTTTACCGTCTCTGGATAGAGAGGAAATCAGTCCTGGCTGCAACTCAAGAGATGGTGGGTGCTTGGATGATAGCACCAATACTCACCCATCCATATCCGCCAGTCGAATCGACTCGGGCTTCTTGCGGATGCCATCCGCAATGGTCTTGGCCGGACCCTGGTTCACGTAGAGGGGAACACCCTCGTTATTGGTGCGCTGATTCAAGAACCCAGTGAGCCCGCCATCGTCGTCCCAGATGAGATAGTCTATCATAGTTAGCAAGCGCCGCGCACGACATGCAGCTGAGCTCAGTCCTCACCGTCTCGCCCATCTCCATTCATCTATAACAGCATGGATTAGCCGTCTCGAGCTGGCACCGAGGTACCAAAAGAAACTCACATCAGCAAAGACAACCTTGGAGATGTCTTTCGACGCGCCAGTGGCGATCCCCCCTTTGGCATGGAAAACCACATCTTGCCCTCCCAGCGAACCTGTGTTCATGTAATGCTTCAAAGCACCACCCTCGCCGATATAGACGTAATCTGCCCTCCCATCGCCGTTGATGTCTGGAAAGCGAAGCGTGTTGAGATTAGCGTGAGGCACCCCGGAAGCAATCTGTCCACCAGCAACAAACTTCCACCCATTCTCCCAGTTGGCATCTGGGCCATAGTTCCACCAGATCCTGACTGACCCTTTCGTAGCATCTACTACCAAGTAATCGGACATCTAACAGTGGCAATTAGAGCTGATGGTCTGGAGTCACCTATAGCGATACTTACACCGTCCCCATTCATATCCTGTCGGTTGTATTAGCAGAGCATCGATAGCGGCAACAAGGGATAGCTTACGGCAATGTAGATGGTCTCGGCAGGGCCTACTCCGCTACCAATCACGCCGTTGCTGTTGCTTCCTGCTGGAGTCCAGTGGTCGGGCAAATTGTTGATCCAACATCGGATCTCTCCAGTTCGTGGATGGATCCAGACATAATCTAAATCGAGGCCATCTTAGCCCACATACCTAACAGGGGAGCCAGCAATACATACCTGCTTTACCATCGCCGTTCATATCATGGAGCCTGCCAAGATGGTTTGTCAGTCACTCTTATCTCACCACCAGGGAGATGAGGAAACAGACCTGACATAACGAGGGTCCAGTCCTAGGCCATCAGCAATCTTATTACCACCACCCCAGTTCTTCAAATCGGCCTCCCTCCAGTCCTTGTGGTACTTCCAGTCCCCTGACTTGCCAACACCCCCAAGGGCAATCTTACCAACCTCTTTCCAGGCAGGCCTCGTTATGCACGGCTCACTGTTTTTGGTTCCCCATTTCATGGACCATTTTGCCACGTCGCGCATTTCGCTCTTGGGCTTTTGTCTGATGGGCAACTGGCCCCAATCAGGAGGAGGGATGTTCTTGTCAATGCCCCCATTCTCGTCACCCCCGTGGCCATCCGGATCGGAGCCTATGGGGTCCTTCAACCAGCCTTTGGGGATCTGTGTGACAAAGTCATACCAATAATGGCCCATCTCGTCGTAGCCTTTGATTGTAGGATGAATGCAGTCGTCCAGGAGGTTGGTGCCAAACGTGGTGAAGTCAACAGCGAGGACATGGTCGCCGTCTTCCCTGCGTTTTCTCACCACACCAGGAATTAGCTTCTGGAACTCTTTGGTCCTCTCGGACTGCCTAGTGTCGCAGGTGTTGATGATCATGGCGACTAGGATAGTAGCATCAGGACATGCCTTTACTATCTTGTCTACAAGCTTGCCTAGACGATCAGCCGCAGCCGCCGGGTCGTTTCCTTCTTTTGATACTGAAGGGTTTGGGTTCATGTCGTTGGTTCCAGCGGCTAATAGGATGAGATTCGGCCGTTCCTCTAGGGAAGCTCCAACGTGGTCAGAGATGTATTGGATGGTTTTCCCCGACCAGGCGCCCTATATATAACGGTGTTAGTGATCAGAACGGATGGAAGACGTCTAGTATAGTAGCCACTCACGAAATAATCACCTGCTATTCCTGATGATTCGCTACCAGCATAGATGACCCTGTTCTCTAGAGACAAATATCAGCTTGAGGTCGATGTTGTCAAAGCCGAGCTACTTACTGGATAAGTCTTCCTTGAGCTGATTCCGGTATCCTCCTTCACCCCCGTGGTTTTCCCCACGGAATCCCACCGTGATGGAATCTCCCACTGTGAGAATCCGTAACTTCGTGCCGTCTTGGACTTGCTTCCCACCCGCGGTGTTCTTGTAGCGTAAGACATGATTCGTCGAAGGAGCAGGGCATGTACCCCCCTCCTCTGGTAGCTCCGGTCTTGGTTTGTCGCCGTGGAGTTCCAACTTGTGGTTCGACATGTGGAAGACGATCATGTTTGCGATAATTCTGTGAAGTAAGATTTGAGGATGAAAAACCCGCAGATATCTACAAGTCTGTTCGTCAGCGACACAGGTCAGTTCATACCCGAGGGAGGCTACGCGTACCCGTCAGGCATGATGCTGCTGATGAAGTCGGCGGCACGGACTTCCTCGTCGTCCACTGCTGCCACCTTCATTGCAGCTGTAGTCTTGAGGATTCGATCCTCGTGTACAAGCTCAACTTCGGGTTCCATCTCCATGGCAATACGTGCGAGCCCATCAAGTTGATACTCGAAGGTTCCGTCCTTGTATTCCTCCGCAGGCGATCGTTTCCAAGGAGTGGTGCCAAAGGGATCAAACGTGTTGAGCTCAAAGAACATCAATTCCGGCCTGTACTATATTAGCAACTGCCTCTGTTGTGCGAATAATGCTGGCCAACCTACCGTGTGTTGCTTTCACTGGAGCTTTCGTCTACACCAGCTTCGCAAAACCTGCCATGAAATTTCTCGACGTAGGTATCGTAGTTGATGAACTTGACCTGTGGTCCAGCTCGCTCTACTGCCCTTTCCTGCCGTTGTCTTCGGTCAGTGCTTGCATACGACGGGGATGAGGGAGACGCACGATCTTTCCGTTGACCTCTTCGACAAGTGAGTTCATGGTAAGACGTCTGATATCATCAAGCTTCTCGCCGACATGGAGGTTGTTCCAGATTTTCTGTCAACTAATTAGCTATACGTATATCCAAGAAGAGGAAAGCAGAAATTACGTTGACCCAAACAGCCCATGATACATCGTCACATCCCTTGGTGCCTACAGCGAAGAACTTGGCATACCTTTTAATAATGTCAGCAGTCACATCAGAGGTATTGTAGCCTAGAATCTTACCCCGTGTAATAGATCATACCACTTTTATGGCTAGTCAGTCGTATGCCTCTTGCTCGAGGGCTGGAAGGATGCTTACTCTTTTCCCAGTTTCTTCTTGGCCGCCTCGAGCAGTTCGTCCAGGTTTTTGTCAAAATCCGAATTTCGAATGATATCTCGAGATATCTCGAGCTGTCTCTCGCACCCACGGGACACAAGGTTCTCGTCAATCTTGAGATTTTGAGCCCACTCTTCTTCGAGGATCTTTCCGAGCTTTATAGACGTAGCCTGGCTTTTATTCAACACAAACCAGTTGAAGACGCACTGATTGAGGATATGGGAGAGCTCAGCGTCGTTTCCACCTTGATCAGCAAAAGTCAGCAGACTGTGAGATAAGTCCGAGCTTGAATTCCATACCAGCAGACAGCATGATCGCGTTTTGGCCACTATCAACATTGGGAAGCTGATCCTCAATCACCTGCTTGACCACTGCGCCTGAGCAAGAGTGGAACTGAAACTTTCGCTTCGACTTATCGCCCAGTCTAGAGTCTTGATGGACCAGGTTAGGATAAGCATGGTCGTACCGGCTGCACCACCAATCTTTATGGAATGTTAGATTCTCGTCAACTCTGAGGTGGATATCGACCAACGTACCGTCAACTCCGCCGAGTCTGCTGCCAGCACCTATGCCTGCCGAGTATGAGTCGCCTACCGCGGCGAGTTTTGTGATATCAGATAGGTCTTCATGGTAGAATTCCTCAATGTCCTCGTCGGCTCTAGGTAGTAGTGAACGAAGCGCCATTGATGCCAGATTCTCGGAAGCAGGCAGGCAGGTAGTCGGCACCGCTACCATGAAAGCAAGCCATGGCAAAAACCTCATATTGCAGACAGTGGTAGAGATAGAGAGTGGTGTCTTTCCAGCAGATGCTTCGATTATGGCTATAGCGGGAGCTAGATATATTCGAAAGATTTGTCGTTGCCAAATCTTTTCTTAGACAAACTCCTGTTGCTTCGTTCAACCGAAGACAATTATGGGTGGTAATGCAGACATAGGCCGTAGCGGCGCATTTTTCCTTATTTAGGAGTCTCAGATGATCCAAATTAAACCCTGTTCCTATCAAATATCTCCTGAAGATCCTGCCCTTCTCTCATTTCGCAACACAGCCTGCTTATCAAAACTGTGCTTACTATGCAACTGCCGTGGTGTTGTAAGTCATGGTCAGTAAGCAAAGAGCCACACCTATACGTTGTAGCGCTTATAAGTGCAAAACGCAGGTAAGCCGGAGTTTACAAATGAAGAGTAGGTCCCGATAGATTTAGTCTTGATCGGGCGATGCTCCCGTCGAGGAGAGAACTTTTCGGCGGTGCCTCTGTAGATTCCCGTGTCAATCTAAGGGAGGAACTATAATTACTATCTTTAGACAGGGGTCGTTGATAGCCCGCTTTTCGCTCTTCGCTCTCGCATCTTCCTGTAATGGGAAAAACCAGGCGCAAGGGCCAATCATCAGGCCGAGAACCAGTCTTCCGAGGCATTTCCTTGGATGTTTCACCATGAACCCTGGAATACGCAGGATGCCCCTTGTGCATCAATATAGTAAAGGGCTTTTTGACTATTCGACCCCTGTCCCTTGGCAGAACACCATGGGACCATGGCATGGCTGAGCCACCCCTTTGAATGGTTTGATACACGAATTTTCCAGACATTGGATGGATGTTGCCCATAGCATTCTCGAGTGAGAGGCAGACATATCTGGGTGGACGGGCTGGCCAGTACAATAAACACTCTATCATTCCCAACTCTCGATAGGATGATGATTCCTACCAGCCTGTTTCTTTCAAACTTCCCTTTCTGTTTCCAGTGTACGAGTCCTGGCGTCATCACCTAACATGGCTAAACTGCCTCCCCAGCTGTACTGCTGGGCTATCTTTCTTGTCTTGCTGCTCTGTCAAGTACTGGAAGCTGCAGACTTGGGCAACGAGCCAAAACGGCCGGCAGGCGAGCTGCAAGTTCGACTCGACTGGCGGTTGGCTAGGACAAGCGAGACTCAAGAGGCAGCGAGGATCGCATGGGTGTTTTCTACGCATATAACGTTTAACAAACCAGTTCGGGACATCCCAGAGACGCAACTGGCCGGTCTGACCAAGAAGGCCTACCTCGAGATGGAGACCGACATCAAGCAGTATGGTGTCAAGGTCAAGAACAATGGAGCCATACCGGCCATGCCCGGCGTCATGACCCTCCTGGCTTTTGACAACGAGATCATCCTGAGCTCCTCTATCAAGGGTTCAAATATCATCACAGGGTTCACCGACACGCCTCTCTGGGAACGGCTGAACAGGTGCGACGACATCTACCAGCACTACGTCGATCCGGAAGACACGAACGGCCATAAGAATAAACGATCGTGCGGCGAGGTCATGGCACTGTACTTGTACCTGAGGAAGTACCCTAACAGGAGCATGGAAGAACTTAGCCAAAGGGATCCAAAGGTCATCATGACCACAGTCACCAAGCCTGCCAGGGAAGATATCATGATCATCAAGCCTTGTGGACAGGATGAGGTGAGTGGATTCCAAGAATGGGAGCTATAAAATGATACTGACTGCTACTCCAAGGAGGACAAACACGGTTGCGACCTGCTAGTAGGAGGGTTTCGCGATAAAGATGGCGAGGAAATATTGGGCCCTATCGCAAATTACATTGCCCCAGGGACAAGCTTGGATACAGACTTTGAACTCGACGACTTGGCTGGAGGTGTGAAAGACATTGAGCAGATAGGGTCACGCTGTGACTAGGCCTTGGGGTTTGTACTTGGCATTCAAATGAGTCTGCTGTTCCAAGCTCGATTATATGGCTTGTCATGTGTATTTCTTGGCTGTCATTTCGACTTTTTGTCTAGGCTTTGATACATGTCGAGTATACCGCAGATTTAATCCAGACTTTGAACTCGAGTTATCATGAAACTTGCGAATGTTACTCCGGCCATATCAGCTGAATGTTTGCTTGAGTAGCCTTCAACTCCAATCTCTCTCTCTCTTCGACCGGAGGCAGTTGTGTGCAATCCCAAAGCTGCAGAGAAAGGCGGCGCAGGCTCGATGGGGTCAGCTGCCTATGTTGCAACTCCTCCTCAATCACGGCGATGATGGACTTGTCAACCCAATCCCACTGATCGTAGTTGAGAGACAAGTCGTCAGTGAGGATGAGATGCTCAACACTAGCCGGCACGCCATCTCTCAGCCGCTTGGATGATGGAGAGAAACTCGCCATGAGGAGGGCCCAAGGGATTTCCAACCTCTGCAGATTATGTGCGCTTGCCATCGCATCCAAACTCCCCCGAAACTCCAGAGGCGGAGGCTCGTAGTCGCCGTAAGAGGTAGCTGGGCTGCTTTCGCCTGTAATCGTCAGACTTTTGAGGGTGTTGCCCAAGAGACAAACGGCCGATGCCAGATCGTCAAGCTGGACAATATCCTTGCTCACTTCCTTATCAAGATCTGGCTGAAACCACAAGTCCCATTTCAGGGTTTCAATACCCGTTAGAACCCATAATAGAGGCCGCAATCGGGATTCTCTAAGCCTATACAGGTCCAAAGAGCGGATTGAAGTGCTTGTGGGTGCCGAAGATGGCCACCTGAACTCGGCCGGGCTGTCGACTGCTACTAAGAGGCTGTGCAGCTTGGGCAGGTAGAAAAGCGGAAGGACATGTTGGGTATTCTGATAACCATCCGGGCGATATTCTCTTGACTGCGAGGAAAACTTGACTTTTGTCACATCTTTGTAACTTGGCAATCGGTGTTTTGATGGTTCGCAAAGCGCGCCTCTCAGCATTATCCCCAGCCATCGATTGATGACGGTGAAATTGAGCTGGAAATGGATGGATTGTAGTTTCGGCAGCTGTGAGAATAGAAGGGCAACGACCGCATCCATGTTTCCAGTTTGAAGCTCTCGAATCCAGATGTCGGCTTCTGAGATTTTGGTTTCTCTGATCAACTGAGAAGCATGGTCCATTTCAAGGTCAGCAGTGGAAACTGTTGGCGGGCGCATGTTCCAGTGGCCAGGCTTCTCATGAAAGTCATTCCCCTCGAGGTATATCTGCCGGACAAAAGTAGCAAGTCCAGGTCTACTAATAATCGTACGCAGAAATGGAACGATGGGCGGTGTTTGTGTATTCGTCTTGTCCCATTTCAGCACTATGCGAAAGTAAAGAAGAGGTTCAACAGTGAGACGAAGGGTCTTGCTAGCCATGCTGATAGAGGATAAATCCCGAAAGGGGAGAGTCTCGAAAATAGAGAGTTGTAACTCCTTGGGGCAGTTCATTAGTGGTGTCATGATGGACTGCACTGCCTTGGGGTAAGTAAATAGTGAAGAAAGAAATTGGAAAAGAGTGTGGTTGATAATTCTCCAAGATGTGAAGTTATAGGTATTATAAATTCTTATGAAATTAAGCAGGCTTAGTATGTTACAAAGTATAACTAGGTAAGGAAGCTTACTATACTTCTGTTTAGGCTAATATATATAGTAAGTAAGTAATATAGTAAATCCTTTCATAGCTTACTTAGTAAACTAACTTACTTAATATATTATATATATTATTAACTTAGTCTGTTTTCAAATCGTAATGAATTTTATTATATATAAATTATATACTAGTAGAAGTAAATTTAGGTTAAGACTGGTACTTAACGAGAGGAGATTGTAAAGTAGGCTTTTAAGCATATTTGTTTCCACAAAGTAAATTTATGATTTCAAGGTTCTATAACCAACTCACATATAATAAAAATTAGAGTCTAATACTGTTAAGATTTAAGTATAGCCTCAATATACAACGTGCTTCTGCCACAACACGAGATAAAGTGAAAGCCAAGCTAGCCTTACAAAATTCTATTAAGCCTCTAATATTATAGAGGCAGATTTTAAATCACTTCGTGGCTAGATACTGTAGCATAGGTTAATACTAACCTTCTGTAATTATCCGCCGAATCGGTTTAAATACCTTCAATACCAGTAGAAGTTTCACAATCTTGCAATGTCTGAGCATAGTCGCACATATTCGACCTGCCTTGCCGTCATAATCTTTCAAGCTCACTTTAATATCTTCCGCCACTAACAGCAGCTTCATGACGCCGCGATAACTATCCGAAGCAGGGAGCGATCGTAAGCTCCTCTTCGTTAACCCAGATTGATACAGCTCTTGAAATTTCTAATGATTCCCCCAGGAGGATGCAAGACGGTTCCATTCCAGTGAATTATCATTCATGAGTGCCATAATAAGTTTAGCTAGCACACTCGTCACGGGCTTCATCGGGTCCACTTGTTGAACCGAATTGTGCTTGTTCATTCATCTGCTAGCTAGTCCACGCGGCATTTTCTGGTAGTCCCTTTTAGGAGTAATTACATCAGGTGACCTTGCTTTATCATGTAACGAGGTGCCTTTCCTGCAAACGAACTGTTAAACACGCTTCAGCGGGTTCAATACCACTAACGTCGGTTACGCATCCCACTCCCACAACGTGACCCCATCGTAGTACGAGGTACTGGAAAGTATCCGCATCACCCCAGAGAGAGATTTTAAAAATCCATGCTCTTAATCTCGGACGGCAGCTAAACGAGAGCAGAGCCAAGCTCTGGATCAGCTCTAGAGGCTATAGCCTCTGGCTCGGAACATAAACCGCATTACCTGTAAGTAGAGCCTACTAAGAATTGTAACTGCCGAGGATTATATAACTGATGAGAATTATAACTGCCGAGAATTGTAACTCCTGAGAATTATAACTACTAAGAATCGTATAGTCCCG
The DNA here is from genome assembly GCA_013266265.1 of Fusarium sp. NRRL 66182. NCBI lineage: Eukaryota > Fungi > Ascomycota > Sordariomycetes > Hypocreales > Nectriaceae > Fusarium > Fusarium sp. NRRL 66182. The sequence continues at coordinate 18,790 of JABFAK010000588.1, forward strand.
TCCCTGGAGGTAATAATATACTTTACTAGTTAGTTATGGTATTAACACTAAATTTTAGTATTTTAGTATAGTAAAGATATACGTAGAAATACGAAACTTTATATTTCTTATCCCTGGGGGCTATACTTACTAAGAATTATAACTACTAAAATTTATAACTGCCGAGATTTATAATTACTCAAGATTATAGCTTAAGAAATATCAATTAAGTATATAAACATAGGTTTTCCTACTTGCTTTTTATAATCTTCAAGTTAGCTATTTACTTACAATTAAAGCTTTATTACTTACTACTTAAATATTCTTTACAACTTTTTGTAAGTTCTTCAGTTATATCTTAAGTAATAACGCTAACAAGTAAATAAAAGTTCAAGATGAAGATTTCTACTTTTATTGCTGCACTCGGACTTATTACCCCATCTCTCGCGATCCCCTGCGTTACACAGGCAACATATTACAATGTTAATAACCGAGAGACAACATCAACCATCCAGGTATGCTGGGATACAGAAAACACCTCTTGCAGGGGTACCGCCGTCACTTTGGAAAAGAAAACCCCAGGATCAAATATTGTAAACAGATGCACAAACAACAACGGACATATCAATTGGCACCTTGGAACTGGGTGGAAGATTTTTGGCCAGGATCTCGAAAGCTTCGATATAAATATCGACGTTTCTACAACTACCTGCGCGGTTACCCTTTACAAAGACTATTTCACCAAGTTCGTTGGACTTCCTTTTGCTATTTGGAGGACCGATGACGCGAAAGTTGCTACTCGAGGAACTTGTCCATTTCAATCCCCTCGTTAGTAAGTAATATCCCTGTCTTAAACACGCTTTCTTTACTGATTTATGTTATAGGGCGCTGAAAGCGTGTAAAGACCTGAGCGATGAAGGAAGCTATAGAGGAAGGTTTTTTCGTCCTGTAGGGGACTTTTCCTGCCTTGCTCCCTGTCTACTCTGTTCTAGCAGCAAAGATAAGTGCGCCTGGAATTTACATAGGGTGGGCAAATTAATGCCACTAATAATAATGTTATGTTGTCATATATCGAATTGCCTCCTGGTAGAGCAGAGGGCTCTTATGCAATAGACTGAGCTATATATATTATACGTAACACGATCTAAGTTTATATGTCCCTTTTCTCCGTCGCGTCGCTTCTCTTCAATTCTAATGAAACATTATAAATTCGTATTTACGCATCCATGCGAAGTCAAACCATCTTGAATATAAAGTCACTGCAAGTAAGGTCACCATTTTATGACATGGACCATATGATAGAGAGCTGATGCTTCATCTGCACGAACTGTCCACCTCGTTGGTTGTTGGTCTGGTGACAATTGCCAGCGAGCCGAGCAATAGGCATGCAGCCCACTTGGTGATAGCATCACGTTGCTTTCACTGTACATCAACGGTGTGACATATGTCTGGCACGCTGCAGCAATGCAATGAGAACATGTGGAGGGGATAACCCAGAAAGGATAAGCGCTACATTGGATAGTTGCCCATCTTCATTTCGCTAGACATGACAGCGGTAAAGAATCATCAAGAGTGGGAGAGCATCAAGTGATGCTCTCCCACAGAGATAGCAAGCCGACGGTGGTTCTTTGTCTGAGAGCTTGGATAGCTATTCCCAGTATTAATGCTGCCTTTGCCAAGGTTGGCGTTGGTATTTTAGGGCGGCCAGCCATGGGTGGATTGATTGTTGTTGAAGGGTTTCGATGTGCACAGCAGACCTGAGCTGCTGTCAAATGAGGGAGATTACCGAGGAATCCTCACTCAGCAAGGTAGTTAGTTGACCTCCTTTGCAGGAAAGTGCCAGGCTCGACATGAACGCTGTGGGCAAGACAGTGGACGAGGTTAGCTACAGTGATTGGAGTTTGTCACGGGCGAGAATACGAGACGAGAGGCGCCGCGCTAGGTCCAAGAGATGATGAAACTATCTCTGCCGTAATGCGTCCAACCAGATGCGGCGTCCTTTGACGTCTCCTTAGGCATGGCTGCAAGGGAGGCAAATTTACAGCAAGCCCCAAGAACTCTCAGCAAACATGGACGGTGTTTCCAAGGAAAGCGGTGTGGTCATGCCCTACGAATCCAATACGACCTCTTGCTTCGGTATCTCGGCGAACAAGGTTTTTGGTTTCAACTGAGTCAACAAGCGTTGATGTACAGATTTGGCTGCGTTCATTCGCTCGCGGAACGAGAATGAAACTCGTGGATTTATAAACAACGAGCGGCTTCCTGGCACCCGGTTCGGCAGCAGCTTCTATGGTCCAATGCTCTGGAGAGCTCGGAAAGACCGGCGCCAATACTGGCCGTAGAGTCGAGATCGATTTTATCACGAATAGGGACAAAGGTTTAATAAGAGGTTTGATATTATAGTAAACCCTTTAGGTTTAGCGTAAAGCATCCCCACCGTTTTATCTAGCAAGGGGTTTTCGACAAAGAAGTAAACCTTAAAAATATAATTATACTTGGTGTCTTTAAACTGCGGAGCAGTTAAGAGCTATAGTCCCTACTAAAAAATAAAGCAAAAACTAAATATTAAACTTTTTTAGTAATATTACCATTTCTATTCGGCACCCGACATACCCAATAGAGTCCCAGAGCGGCCCCAATATTCACTAAAATATAAACCCAGACCAGCCCAAAGTCCCTCCAACGAGTATTATAGTTCAGGTCAAACTGTGCCAAGAAGTCATTCGTAGTGCCGATGGGGCAGTAACCACAAGTATCGAGCGCGGTGGACTCCAAAACTCGCCCTCCAGCTGCCTCAGCAAAAGGACCGAGAAACTCACCGCAGCTGATGTTGCCTCCGGGGGGTGGAGCAAGGCGTAGAACCTCATAGTCGGCGCAGGTAACGTTGTTGTTCGCAACCGCGGTCGACATGATGCCACCCACGAGATACGTGGCGGGAGAGGCACGGTACATAAAAGTCCAGAACCCGGGGAGATCAGCGCGGGGGACACCAATTCCACAGAATAGAATGCAAAGCATCCAGAGCAAGCTCGTCAGGACGCCTGCTGTTTCTGGAAGGTCGATCCACACAATGGCAAAGTGTGCGAAGGTGCTGGTAAAGAGGAGGTAAACCCAAAGAAAGAGAAAGACAAGGAACCCACGGATGGCCTGGTCATCTGCGGTGGTATTGCGAACGAAGCCAACAGGGTAGTACCAGCAAAAGTACATGACCACGGCCATTACCGAGTTCCAAAAGAGCTCAATCAGGATGTTTGCGATGAGGTAAGTTGTCCAGCGATAAATCTTGGAAGGCCTCTCACGAGACTCGTACAGATTGCGCTGGGGCACAAACATGGGCATGATTTGCTCGTTGATGTTGATGAAGAGGACGAGAAACATGAAGATGGCCCACAGTTGGTTCTGAAGACCCTGGATGGAGTTGTTTGCACTGTAGCTAAAGCCGAGGTAAAGAGACTGCCTCGGGTGTCAGTCTCACTCAATGCACTCATCATTTTCATGACTTACCGATAGGGCGATTAATGCCGTCTTGGACCACATGTACACCGGAGACCGCCAAAAATGTTTCGAGACACGCACCATGACTTCCCAGAACTGAGTGGTGAATGACGCGACGAACTCTTGATGCTGAGATTTGTCATCAGCAACACTTGTCGTTTCCGTACAAGAAGCAAGAGCCCGGAGACGAGAGAGTTCCTTCTTGGTCTCTTGATACTCTGGAGAGTCGCGCCAGACCTGATACCAGTTGATGCCGTCAGATCCATCTTGGGGAGGCTTGATGACTTCTAGCATCCACTCGGCTGGGTTGGCATCTGCTGGAATGGAGGGTGCACCGTTTCTTTCAAAATACTCAATCAAGGCCGATGAGTTGTTGCCCAGGTCTAAAAGGGTGTAAGTGTCATTCAAGCATGTCCATAGGTGTGCATATACGTACCACCAAAGAAGACAGTCTTTCCACCCGGCGCAATGAGGAGAAGACGATCAAACTGGTCAAACAGAATGGCTGATGGCTGGTGAATGGTGCATAGAACGGCCTGCCCGCTATTGGCCAGCTTTCTGATGAGCACCGAGATAGCCCAGGATGTTTGGGAGTCCAGTCCTGATGTAGGCTCGTCGAAGAATACCAGAAGTTGAGGCCGTGCAGCTAGTTCTACGCCGATGGTGAGCCGTTTTCGCTGTTCTACGTTGAGACCTTCTCCTGGTACACCAATGACAGCGCCAGCATAGTCCTGCATCTCCAGGACATCAATAACGTAGTCGACATATCGCAGTTTCTCTTTCCGAGGAATTTCACAAGACTGTCGAAGAACTGCACTGAACTCTAAAGCCTCTCGGACTGTTGCAGTGCTGAGATGGATATCCTGCTGCTGCACATAGCCCACTTGGTGTTGGAATGTTACATCTGTCGGGATACCATTGATCAGAGTGTCACCGCTGATGACACCGACTGAAACGCGAGTTGCGAGAACATCCAGCAGAGTCGTCTTGCCAGCACCTGAAACGCCCTGATAAGAGGTCTCGTTAATTCTCTAGATCAATCGTAGTGATGCTATTTACTTACCATGAGAGCGGTAGTTTTGCCTGGTGATACCCAGCCATCAATATGATCAAGGAGGCGGCGCTCTGCACCTCCCTTGACTTTGATATCATAGCAGAGATCTTCCCAATGGAAGACCGATGTGCTGGTAGTGAGACCGCTTTTGTCGAGCGAACCATCATTCGTATACACATCTCCCTTGTCGAATGTCTGACCGCCTTGGACTTGAGCCTCTGGGTCAACAACAGCTGCTGACGTCTTCTCTCTCATCGCAGAGGGCATCTGACCCCTTCTGAATATGAGAATCTCTCCTCTAGTCTTGGGTGGTTTTGAGAACTCGGCCATAATCAGATAAGCACAGAAGAAAAACAGAGTGAAGCCACAGAGGATACCGACGTTTCTCCATCTGTGCGCATTGTGGTAGTCGTAGGAGAGGGCGATGTACTTGCTTCCGTCAACAACTGATGATCCAGGTTCTGAGCCCACGGTAGAACAGATCTGGGACTGTGGTGATAGACCGTCGTATCCTGGGCCCTGCGGGACCATTGCTGCACAGTTGAACTCCCTACCATGGAACTCATTCACCATGAGGGCCTCGAACGAGTAGGCTAGGGGGTTGATGTATGCCATCCAGCGGGACCAGCCAGGCATATAGGCTGCTGGCATGGTGAACCCGGTATATATCATCAGTCCCATGCCGAGGAGAGCACTGGGAATCATAGCCTGCTCTGGGGTTCTGGTGATGCTTGCCAGGGTGCGGAACATGGCCGATTGAGACAGTGTCGCCAACAGCGTAACAAGACAGAAGAAGAAGAAGGGTCCTGGCTCTCGCCTCAGATGAGCCATGAAGTAAACAAGAATATTGAAGACGAACATGTTGGCAATCTTGTAAGGAAGATCACAGAGGTAGCTGGCAACTGCTTGGGCCGACTGATGGTAAAAGGCATATCGGTTCTGCTTCTCAACCACTGGGCGCTCAGCATAAATCGTCAGGACCTCTAGCTGGCTACCGAAGGCGTTGAACATCAGAGAGAAGAAGATTATTCCGCCTCGGTAATAGAAGCTAGACGAGTCTTGCTTGAGGTTGTAAAACATGCTCCCGAGGATCAACGCCATGATGAGATTGAATAGCAAAGAGGCGATGGTGAAGTCCGGGTCTGCAAGCAACCGTCTCCAAGCCCGCCAGAATGTGAGAGAAACCTGCTGGGGGTAGGATATCATGTACGGGGAACTAGTCCGCTGAGCCTTTGCCTGCTCCCTGTGTCGAGATTGCTGATATGCTTCAAGTCTCTCTCCAAATGGATGCTTCTGTTCGTAAGCAGCAAGTTCGGCGAGGAGCTCTTGTCGCTGCTTGCTTGTCTTCCACCTCTGGGAGAAGTCATCCGGTGTGCGGGGGACTACATGCTCAAAGCCTGGCCGTACACGGCGCTCATGCGGGCTTGTCATTGATGTCAGAAAGTCGGGCACTGTCTGCCTGTCAGGGCAGCTAAAGCCAAGCTCCTCGAAATAAGACTTGGCCTCGGAGCGTTTCCCGAAGAAGATCTGCCTCCCTTCATAGATGACAGTGACTCTATCGAAGAGATCGTAAGCAGATTGAGGCGCCTGATAGAGGCTGACAGCAGAAGCGACTCCAAGCAGATCTGCTTGCAAACGAAGGTTCTGACAGAAGCTGATGGCGTTGGCACTATCAAGGCCTCTGGTGGAGTTATCCCAGCATTGAAACTTGGCTCGAGTAAGTGCGGCTTCGGCAATGCTGACACGCTTTCGTTCGCCCCCACTGATACCGCGAACGACATCATCTCCCACCCGCGTATCAACCGTATGTGTCAAACCAAAGATTGCCATCATCACATCACGGTTGGCTAGGTCAAACTGTTGACGAGAGAAGCCATTGGGGATGTGCTGAGGGCTACGAGCTCGACTCGCAAAGGTCAAAGTCTCTCCAACCGTGAGATGGGCTAGATGATTATCAAGCTCAGCATTGTATAGAACATCGCCGCGGAAAGGAGAGCGGATATGACTAGGTTCAATACCTAAGAAGTGGTCTCAGCAGAATGTTTTTGGCCAAGAAGACCAGGAAACAAGATAGTTCAGGACTCACCTCGATAATTAATATAAGCGTCTTGGCTCACATCAAGGTCCAGCGTCTGAGATGAGAGGGTTTTTAAGAATGTTGAGCAGCCGGATCCTGGTGGGCCCAGAACCAAAAGCATCTCTCCTTTCTCGACGACGCCTTCAAAGTCACGCAGGATACTCAGGCGTCGTTCCTTGTGCTTGCTATTGCTGATGAGCCTGACCAAGTCTTTGGTGATGCCTGCTACGATGTTTCCAAATGACGCCTGAAACTGCGCCCCTGTGCTCGAGCCAAAGACGTCAAGACCCTTGAAGGCTACACCGAGAGCACGGGGCGGGGCAGAAGCCGGATCCGACTCGGTGAGCTTGATGAACTCCCTGGTCCAAGCATAAGCGTCGAAAGTTGCCGAGTTTGGATCCAAGTTGCTACCAGGCCTTGGACTGAGAACATTGCTGGGGATATTGTCATCGGGTGAGGTTGTCGAGGTGAGTGACGGCTTGGGTTTGGCATATGTGCTGCTAACCCTGCGAACGAGCTCCTCGATGTTCTGCTCTGCAGTGACAGACAAGTCATCTGAATGCTCAGAGTTGCTTGGGGTATTCTTATTGGCTGTGTGGAGCTGCAGTTCGCCGGGTCTAGATACGTCTGTTTGCGTAGGCGTGTTGGACGTCATGGTGGAATAGCCTTGTCTTGATCAAGTGCGATGCCACTGAGGAGAGTTGAGATAACAAGACACTAGTCAGCAGCTTTATAGATTGAATCATAATAGATTCGACTTCTAGTTGAATGGTGAAAGACGCGGGAAAGGGTTGAAAGAATCGTGTTGGACGTGCCCTGTCGATGGAAATCCGCTCCGCAAGCTGGCCTGGTCCCGAGACTGCACACGGTTCGGTCTGTTTTCTTCCGCTCCCGCTCACATCGGGGCTTTGGTCAAGTCTGAGGCTGACCCTTGGTCTACTTGGCCAAGGGGTAAGATGGAAAGGTCAGGGATGCATGACGTGAAAAGCCCTGCACATAATCTCCTCTCTCGCCGGGGCCCGCGGCGAGCGCAAGTCCGCATCAGCTCGAGGTGTTTGATCGAATACCGCCATGGGATAGTAGTCAGATATTTGTGGTATCAATGCAGCAAAGTCCGCTGCTGGCCTGACATTGGAAAGCTCGGGGCTCGGTACAGGTCAGCAAACTGTCCGAAAACAGATCAGCGCTCTCGGTGTTCGGTTCTTGGCATATTGGATCGGGAGAAATTTAAGCCTTCGGGTAAGGATGTGCATCATCTACCCTTGCTTTTTCTCCGAGCGCTAGATGTGAGATGGACAGGGCTATGAGCTATAAAGAGGGGGAGTCAGCCAGTCCATGCCATCCATGCCATCCATTCATGCTGCAGCGGCACCATTAGATGAACTGTTTCTTCGGGCACTACTGCATTTGAGCCAGTGCAAAGTACAGGATTTCCGTAGCCTGTTGAGTCACTCATTCCACCAACTGCAGTTGTGTTCACTCCGCCAACCGTGGTGTAGCTCTCTCCTGTTGGGGTTTTGATGACAGGGCGACGTGCTTGTTCCTGGATTCTTGCTCTGTGGCTTATCGATATCTTACTTGATAGTCATGTTTAATCTCTTGGCTAAATTGGATTTCACGGTATCAAATGTGATTTAATGAGCTCAAGTTTGGACTCTTCTAGGGTAAGAGTAGTTTCTAGTTGGGTTTATCTAAGCTGACCCATTCATGGCCGCCTTCGCAGCAAGGTTCTGAGCATAACGGGCCGCGGCGCACAGTTTGGTCTGGCCGTTAGATCCATTGCGCCTATTGAATGCCTCGCACTCCATGGTCTCCTTGGCCCAGCTGCAAATCGACGCCACGAGGCCTCTGACCTCTTCCTCTGTGTTGTGGCCATGGAAAACTAGCCTGACTCTGTCGCTTCCCTTGGGAACAATAGGGAAGCTGATGGGGTAGACTTGAAACCCTGCCAGCTGCAGATGGATCGCCAGGTAGAGGTTATGCTTGGCCTTGGTCCAAACAGGACAAACCTGACTGACAAATGGGACAGCATCCCAGTCATCTTGCTCATGCGGGGGAATACGAAGAAAGCCGGCATCGTTTGCTTTGTCCCAGATGGGGTTTTCAGTGATTTCTTGGAGGAAAAGCTTGACGAGACGTTGGACTTTGTCCTGAGCCTGGTTTGCATGTCAGATGAGCTCCGCTAAAGCGCTTGGATTGAAGTCATACATACCTCTTGTGTCTTTCCAACCTTGATTAACTGGTAGCCAGCTCGGGTAGAAGCCGCGATTAAATTGGGAGGAGAGACGGAATAGAGAACAGGTTTTGCGTGATTGATCAACATCCTTCGAACTGTGGCGTTGGATAGGATCGCAGCTAGTTGAATGGTTCAGAATACCGTGCTCTCGCTTTCAACCAGGGTCTTGTGCACTTACCACCAGAGCCGCAGAATGCTTTACCGTAGTTCTGGTTCTGAACGGCGATCTCTTTCTCCAAGCCGAGCATACTGACAAAACCCTTGCCTTGTGGGCCAAAGCACCCAGATGTATGAGCCTCATCCACAATGAACTGTGCATTGCCGTTGGGGAACATCTCCTTGGCAGCCTGCACGAGCTCTTTAAGTGGGCAGACATCGCCATCCATGCTGTAAAAGGACTCGACAGCAATGAGGACAGACCTTTGGCCGTTTCGGATTTGAGGCTGAGACTCCTTGACTGCCGCAAGCGTGTCCACAAAGTCGTTGACATTGTTGTGCCGGAACCCTTTCTGGCACAGAGCGAGACTGCTCTTCATGCCGTTGTGGATGCTTGCATGTACGAACTCATCGTAGACGATGGCATCGCCGGGGCGCACAAGGGCATTGAAGATGGCTTCATTGGCCAAGGCACCAGAGCCGATGAAAAGTGCTGATTCGACCCCGTGAAACTCGGCGATTTCCATCTCCAGAGCCTCAATGTACCGAGAGTTTCCGTTGAGAGTTCGAGTTCCAGATGTACCCAGTTGGAGGTCCGGGTTTGCGTTGAACTCGTCAAGAAAGGCCTGCCTCACAGCACCTGAAACGCCGAGCGAGACGACATCGCAAGAAGAGAAGTCGACCATGGCATTGCTCGTATTGAACATTGCACATGCTTGTAGAGCTCTGTTGGCATCAAGCTCCTCTTCGAGGTTCTTGTAGAAGATTGCAGCATTCTTCAAGCCAGGGCCTCGGACTTTCTGAGCCTTGGCCCATTCTTCCACGAAGGATGAGGTTGCAGTTGAGACAGTCATGATTCGAAGACGAGATTTCTGTAAAAAAAACTTCTGAGTAGGCTAAAGTGAGTGAGGAGACTACAAAAGACAAAAGTTTGCGACTCGAGTTCAGATAATAGTTCAACAGCTGGTTCCATCAGCTCTGATCGGAATATTTGACCCGAGTCGTATTATCTTCCGCCCCCCCATGTAAGCCTGATATGCTCACATTCTCATAATTAAAGGCGCATTTTTACAAAAGTACACGGCACGGGTTTGTAAGCACTAGACTAGATGCCTTGCCTGAATCTCGGTAATAGGGAGACTAAGTTCAAGCTTAAAATTTAGCCTCGGATACAGTGCCGGTACTAGCTCCTACGCTAGTTTAGTTGGGCTAAAGAAGAGGTGATCTGATTCACTAATGCACATAGAGGTGGCGCGTTTATAACGTGAGATCATACAAGAAACTCAATTGCATGCAGTACATGCTATTTGCCTGGGGCGGAGTATGGTAACATGGAACGATTGAGTGTAATATTGGATGCAGTCTGAACGGGCAACCAAGGTAGCCCCCAATCAAGACTTGTCTAGGCGGTTTATCTGCGCTTTATCTAACTAACCTGGCGAGGAAGGAAACTTGGGACCTATTCTGGACGTCAAGAATCTGCTTCACAGCCTCAGTCCAAGACCAGCCGGTCGAATGGTGTGTGACACTATGCCTGGGTGGTATCAATCCGGCTTCCAGCCCATAATGGAGGGTGTGGTATGGAGGGCAATGTCTCTAGATCCAAATCTGCTACCTGTGCTAGGCAGGAGATCCAGAATTCCAAGGATTCTGAACAATGCAACATTACTACATATGCAAAGATGACAAGAACCCCCCTGTACCATGACCTGCATGTTCGACTACGCCGGCGGAGGCTGAAATTGTGAATTCAGTCTGACCATTTTGTCAAAACCCTTGGAAGGCTTACGTGGTCACACCAACTACTCCAAGCTATCCGTAATGCGCTCGTAAAGGGGGCGGGAAGAAGGATTGACTAGATTCAGGCTCCAACTTGGGAACATTGTGATGAATCTCCATATTGATAAGGAAACAATAGATTCACGGCTTCTTCAACTACTATGCAGGACGGCATGATACCTATAAAACTTGATTAATAAAACAACAAGAGTTTATAAGATATATCTAGCTGGATGTACCAAGCAGTGGTTGGTGTAGATATCCCGTATATCTGTAAGCCAACAGGCGAGCTGTTGCGTTTTCGGCACGTAGCAGACCCGAAAGCATTCAGACGACTGACAAAATCTTTCGAGGCTGAATTCACTTGCCCATCTTGGACAAACATTAGGCACACTCGACACGCTATGCAAAGCAATTCCTCCAATGCCAAAACACTCCCTTGGTTCTCAAATGTGCAGGATTCGAATCCTATCAGCTTCATCATGGTCTGAAAACAGCACACCATTTCTAATCATGCAAAGGGCTGATGCTCCGGTGGTGTGGGCGTTAAAGCTGGCAAAGTCCATTCTCTACAAAGGGATTTCGAGAAACGCCGAGCCAATGGAATAATGATCTCTGAGATTAAGCGGAGATGTTGAGCAAGTTGATTGGGGGCTGCTTACAGGAGTGGATGAAAGCTAGATAGTTGACAGGTCTTTCTTGTAAGCATACAGTCTGGGCGAATCTGGGGATGAGAATAACGGATCCACCAAAAAGCCTCAGTCCTATCTTTGTCAGACGTTGCCGGATGGTACGGAGGTGTTCTAGGCCTTCCCAGCCGCGTACCCGGGTCTTTCCCGCCACGAGACTCTCTAGGACTTCTCTGATCGAAACTGCGTTTACCTTCCCTGAACGTAATAGTGCTTAGATGTAATGGAGAGGCACTGTAAACAAACGATGCTAAAGGTGACTGCCTGAAGGGTCGTGGCCTCGCTTGGCGACTGGATGATATCGGGAGAGAAAACAGTCCGTCAAGTCCTCAGTAGGAGGCGATTCAAGTATAGATAAATAAGGAGAAGCCCCCGAGAAGCTAGCAACTATCTCTCAAAGCATCTCCATCAGTAGTCTACTCCAATCATCTCAGCTTCGTTCCAACATAAATATCCACAATGCCACCGATAGAGATCTTGGCCATGGGGCAGCCCATATCTCAGGAGACCTCACCAGAAACCAATGGTGCCAGCACTAACGGTATGTCCAACGGTGCTCTCGCAAGTGCTACCAATCATCACTCTGATGGACACTCTAATGGTCATGTCAACGGCCATGTCAATGGCCACGAAAATGGACACAGAGATGGAAACACAAATGGTACCGGCGGAAAAGGGTTTGCTCACTACCCAAGCCCATCTTTAACACCCAAAGAGTCTACTATACCAATTGCCATCTGTGGTATGGCGCTTCGCCTTCCTGGTGGCTTGGAAAGTCCTCAGGACCTTTGGGACTTTCTCCTGGCCAAAGGTGATGCGAGAAGCCGCGTGCCTGAGTCCCGCTACAACATCTCAGCCTATCACTCTGACTCGGGCCGGCCTGGATCTATTGCCACTCAATATGGCTACTTCCTTGATGACAGCGTCAAGCTTGGAAGCTTGGATGCAGCCCGCTTCTCCCTGAGCCGTGCTGAGCTCGAGTTCGCCGATCCGCAGCAGAGACGCATGCTGGAAGTTGTTCGTGAAGCTTTTGATGACGCCGGAGAGATTGACTTCAAGGTTGGTACCGCTTAGTGAGGGAAGGCGGACAGAAAGATTGGCTAACAAATTAAAGGGCCGGACCATTGGCTGCTACATGGGCAGTTATGGCGAGGACTGGCTCGAGATGCAAAATAGGGATCACCAGCAATCTGGCGTGAACAGAGTCGATGGCTACAGCGACTTCATGCTTTCAAGCCGTATCTCATATGAAATGGACCTCAAAGGACCATGGTATGTCATCTGGTACTCCATAATGAAGGGCCCGGCTGATCCAAAACCAGTATGACCGTTCGTACTGCCTGCTCTGCGGCTTTGATCTGTCTCAATGAAGCATTCCAAGCTATCCAGAATGGGATCTGTGAGGCAGCTGTTGTTGGCGGTGCCAACCTGATCATGGCACCGGGAATGACGGCGTTTATGACTGAAAAGGGCGTCCTTTCACCCGAGGGCCACTGCCGAACCTTTTCTGCCGACGCAAACGGCTACGCCAGAGGAGAGGCTGTCACTGCAGTCCTTATTAAGCCTTTGGAAGCTGCAATTCGTGATGGAAATCCCATCCGAGCCGTCATCAGATCAGTTGTGTCTAACAGCGATGGCAAGACACAAGGAATCGCCCAACCCAGTACCGACAGCCAGGAGGCATTGATGCGGAAGGCTTACAAGGATGCGGGCATCACGGATTTGTCCAAGACGGCTTTCGTTGAGTGTCATGGAACTGGAACTCCTGTTGGTGATCCGATCGAGGCCAATGCCGTGGCGAGAGTCTTTGGAGATGCTGGCGTCTATATTGGCTCCGTCAAACCCAACTTGGGCCATTCTGAGGGAGCCTCTGGCTTGACCTCCCTTATTAAAGCGGTCCTTGCTCTTGAAAACCGGACCATCCCCCCCAACATCAAGTTCACCAGCGGCAACCCCAAGATTCCTTTCAAAGAGAGAAAGCTTACAGTTCCACTGGATGCGACACCCTGGCCGGAGGATCGCCTTGAGCGGGTTAGCGTCAACTCTTTTGGAATTGGAGGCTCCAATGCGCATGCAATTCTGGACTCAGCGCAGAGCTTCGGTCTGCCACTTGAGACTTGTGACGTGGATACGGGAGAGGAGCTTGTCGATGACAAGACTCACCTTCTGCCCTTCTCTGCGACTTCTTCAACATCACTACAGAAGATGACGACCAAGCTTCAGGAGTGGATCGGGAAAAACCCCAGCAAACTCGAGGAGCTGGCTTACACGCTGAGCAACAGAAGAGAGCATCTGCCACATCGATCCTTTATGGTGGCCAGTCTGGACAAGATTCCCGACACAGCGTCCCAGGGTTTCCGGTCTGGCAGTACCCGACCCAATCTCGTCATGGTGTTTACTGGGCAGGGAGCCCAGTGGCCTCGAATGGGCCGTGAACTATTATTGCGTAAGGATCTGGCGTTCCACAAGAGCATCCGGTCTCTCGATCAAAGTTTGCATGAGGTGTCCGGCGGCCTGGGCTGGACCATTGAGGAGGAACTGCTCAAACCGGCGAGGAAGTCTGGCGTTCAAAGAGCCGAGCTATCTCAACCTTTGTGCACAGCCGTTCAGATTGCTTTAGTCGACCTCTTTGCGTCGCTTGGTGTTGTTCCGCACGCAGTGGTCGGCCACAGCAGCGGTGAGATTGCAGCAGCCTACGCAGCCAATGCTCTAACAGCAAAGGAAGCTATTGTTATAGCTTGGCAGAGAGGTATTGCTGCCAAGGAGCAAAACCGACCTGGTGCCATGGCTGCGATCGGCCTTGGTCGAGACGAGGTCAAAAGGTATCTCCCTTTCCCCAGGGTTGTCATGGCTTGCGAGAACTCTCCTCGTAGCGTCACCATCTCTGGAGATGCAGAAGCAGTTCAAGCGGCTGTGTATGAGATCCAACAGGAGCACCCTGGTATCACGGCGAGATTACTCAAGGTTGACAAGGCCTATCATTCTTACCATATGGCTGAAGTTGGCGACTTGTACATGGACGCGCTTCGCAAGTACCTGCCAGACTTTGTTGACCAGAAGAATAAGACTAGCACCGCCTCTTCCAATGGCCCCTTATTCTTCTCGAGCGTCAGTGGTACGGGTGAACCCATCCAGGCGAATGAGCTTGACAGTGGCTACTGGCAAAAGAACCTCGAGTCTCCTGTTCTTTTTAATGGTGCTGTCTCTGGAATCATCCTCAATGTGCAGAACGCCGTGTTCCTTGAAGTCGGCCCTCATGCTGCCCTGGCTGGTCCTGTGAGGCAAATCATGGCGGCAGTCAGCAGTAACTCGAGCTCAGCGTCGCCCTATTTTGGGGCCATGACCCGTGGCGAGAACTGTGCTGAAGCCTTTTTGACCTCGGTTGGTCGACTATACGAGCTTAACGTTCCGATCGATTTCTCCAAGTTGACTACCAAAACAACTTCGCTTCCCGGACTTCCTCATTATCCTTGGGATCACGACGCAAGCTATTGGCGCGAGTCAAGGATTTCTCACGAATGGCGATACCGCGAATTCCCTGCCCACCCCCTTCTGGGCATCCGTCAACTCGAGAGTACCACTTTGGAGCCTAGTTTCCGAAACATGCTCTTGATTGATGATGCTAGTTGGCTTCGGGATCACTGTATCGAAGATAATGTCATCTTCCCTTGCGCTGGCTACATCTCTATGATCGGTGAGGGCATCAGGCAGATTAGCCCGCGTCAACAAGACCAGCCTTCTGGAGAGAACGGATACACCATCCGTAACATGGTCCTCAACTCGGCTCTGGTTCTGACCGAAGGGGCTCCGGTTGAGGTTGTCACTACATTCCGCCCCCTACGCCTCACCGACTCACTCAACAGTCGGTGGTGGACGTGGACCGTCGCATCGCATAACGGACATGTCTGGATCAAGCACTGCAGCGGCGAGGCCATGGCTGAAGACCTGACGCCCGAGAAGCCATCTACTCTGGCTGAAACTGAGCTGCTACCTCGCAAGGTACAGAGACGTAAGTACTACGACGTGCTCAGTCGCGCCGGTATCGGATATGGCCCCAAGTTCCAGCGTCTGCAAGAAATCACCACGGGGTCTCTCGAGAGTGTATCAGCTGCGAGACTTTCTAGAAACCCTTGCGGAGACGAACATCACTATCACCTGCACCCTGCAGTCATAGACGCTTGTATACAGTCAGGTCCTCTTGCTGCCACTCAAGGTCATATCGAGGCAAAGCATTACAGGAGAGTCCCTACCAAGATTGACCGGGTAGTCGTTCATCGAGTAGACCCTGACGTCGACATGCGAGCTGCCGCTTCGGCTGTCTTCATCAAGGGTAGTGGGGAGGTCATTAGCCGCATCAAATGTATTGCCAATGACAGGATTGTACTTGATATGCAGGGAGCCAAGCTCTCGCCCCTAGAGGAAGCCGATGCTGCTGAAGTCCCAGTTGTGACAACAGCCACCGAGAATGGCGATAAAGAAGATGCAGAAGTTGCGCCAAAGGCTCTCAGTGAGGAGCTGACTTCAAGTCGTCTCACTTGGTCGCCCCATGTCGACTTCCTGGACACTAGCACTCTCATCAAGCCCGAGGTTCCACGTCATCTCTACACCCCTCTGCTGGACAAAATGGTCCGGATGTGCTTTATCTATTCTCAGAGACGCATCAAGTCCATCAAGGACGACAACCTGATCGAGGATACACTACCTGAACATATGCATAAATACATGCAGTGGATTGACTCTCAAGTCGTGAAAGAGCAGGATGACACCCTTACCTCTCTGGACGATGCAACTCTTCTCAACAGAATCGAATCCCTCGCCAAGCAGATGGAGGGAACACCTGTTGAGGACTGTGCATCTTCGATAGAGAAAGTACTCAAGAACATCAATGGCTTATGCACTGGTACCACGGATGCCCTGGAGATGCTCCTGGCTGATGGAACTCTGACCAAAATCTACGTGGCTACAGATGCCTGCGATCGATCAGACTTTATCCGCCATCTGGCACACAGCAAGCCAAATCTGCGCATCTTGGAGATCGGAGCCGGCACGGGCGCTTCGACGGCCAGCATGCTGAAGCACTTGATCCTACCAGTTGGACAGCCACTGTACTTCAAGTACACTTTTACTGATATCTCGGCTGGGTTCTTTGTCGCAGCCAAGGAGCGGTTCAAGGATTACCGAAACATTGAGTACCGTGTGCTGGATATCAGCAAAGACCCTGCCGAGCAAGGCTTTGCCCATGATGAAAAGTACGATCTCGTTATTGCGACCAACGTTTTACACGCAACGGCGAGCCTCCAAGAGACTTTGAGAAACGTTTACAAGCTTCTCGACCACCGGGATGGCAGACTGCTTCTGCATGAACTCGACAGTCCTTCCAAGTGGCCCAACTACATTTTCGGTACGCTTCCTGGCTGGTGGTATGGTGCTCCTGACGGCCGACCCGAGCAGCCTTACGTGTCTCCTACTCGTTGGGAAAAGGAACTTGAGGAGGCAGGCTTCGACGGTCTGGATGCCGTGATTCGAGACGCCGAGGAACCCCATCAGCTGAATGCCATCATGGTTGCTCGGGTACGACCTCGTTCCAAGACCAGCGAGAAGCCCATTGTTCTTCTCTGTGAAGAAGGAGAGCCGTTGGCGGAAATCATGACATCTATTCTCCAAGGGAGAGGTTATATCGTTAATCGCCGCCAGCTTGGGCAACCTCTGCCGGATGAGCCTCAAGATATCGTCTCTCTTCTGGATGCCAGAACACCCTTCTTGGACGGTATCGATCAAGATCGCTTCACAGCGTTCCAAAGTATTTTGGAAGGCCTCGGTACGTCTGCTGCAGGCATGCTGTGGGTGACGCACCTATGCCAGATTGGTGGCAAGGACCCCAGGTTTGCTCAGATTATCGGCACTGCCCGGACTATTCGTACCGAGTCGCTGCTAGATATTGCTACCTGCGAGGTCGACAATCTCTCTAGCTCCTTAGACAGCGTTGTCGATATTCTTGACAAGTTCCAGGCAAGGCCTAGAGTTGTGGACGAGTCAGAAGAAGGCGACGCGCTAGATCTCAAGCCTGACTACGAGTACGCCATCGTCGATGGAGTGGTCAAGGTTGGACGCATCTACCCTTTCTCGTTAAAGAGCGAGCTGATCGAGCCTACACCTGATGCGAATGCTGGCTTGGTGGATGCTGCAAGGGTGTCCCTCTCCATGACGAAGCCAGGCCGTCTCAGCACACTTCACTGGGTAAGCAGTGCTGGCGACGGCGAGAAGCTTTTGCAGGGAGACGACGTGGAGATCCAGATCTTTGCAGCAGGGCTGAATTTCAAAGACGTATTGGGTGCCCTGGGGGTGGTGCCTTATCCTGAGGCTGGTCTTGGTCTTGAGGGCGGTGGTGTTGTTCGTCGCGTCGGCCCTGACGTCCAGGACCTCCAGCCTGGGGATCGCGTCATGTTCCTGGCCGATGGAGCCTTTGCCAGCCATGTCGTCACGCCTGAGAGGCTCTGTGAGAAGATTCCTTCTGACCTGTCCTTTGAAGACGCTGCGACCATGCCTGCTGTCTTTGCAACAGCTGTCTGCTCACTCTTCAACATCGGTGGGCTGCGAAAGGGGCAATCAGTCCTCATCCACAGCGCAGCCGGCGGAGTTGGCCTTGCTGCTGTGCAACTTGCTACTATGGCTGGGGCCCAAATCTATGCAACTGTCGGCAACGAGACCAAGGCCAGATACCTCGTCGACACCTTCGGTCTATCACGGAACTGTATCTTTAACTCGCGTGACGCGAGTTTTGTGGAAGGCTTGATGAGAGAGACCAATGGCCGTGGGGTCGACCTCTGCTTGAATTCACTCTCGGGCGAGTTGCTTCATGCTACCTGGCGATGCGTGGCCGAGTTCGGTAAACTGGTCGAGATCGGTAAGCGTGATTTTCTTGGCCATGGAAAACTCGACATGGACGTATTCCTCGCCAGTCGCAGCTACTGCTGCTTCTACCTGGACGCCGAGATGGCTAGAAGACAGTCCTTGGTTAAAGAGTAAGTTTGGACCTCTGTAATTTGTTCTTTTTAGCCTTTTCCTGAATTTGGAACTAACAATTGACTCTCCCTTTTATAGACTTCTTCAAACTATACTTCTGCATCTCAGAATGGGTCATATCAAGCCGCTCACGCCTCGCAAGATATTCGACGCCTCGTCTGTTCAGGAGGGCTTCCGATATCTTCAGCAGGGCACACACATCGGCAAGATCGTTTTCTCTATACGCAATTCCGACGGAAGTATCAAGGTTGACACGGCCAAGATGGCTAGGTCAACTCGCAAATTAACACTTGATTCTTCAGCCTCATACCTACTCGTAGGTGGTCTTGGGGGTCTCGGGCGAGCTGTAGCAAGACATCTCGTCGAGCAGGGCGCACGCCGATTAGTGTTCATGTCTCGAAGCGCGGGCTCGGGTCCAGACGACCATGACACTGTCCGTGAGCTTGAGAGCATGGGGTGTCAGGTCGAGCTCGTCAGGGGCAGCGTTGTCAGCAAAGACGATGTTAGCCGGGCCGTTTCTCACTGTTCAAACCTCAAGGGCGTCATTCAAGCTTCCATGGTCCTCCGTGATGATAACTTTATCCGCATGAGCCTCGACCACTGGAACCAGGCTGTGGCACCCAAGGTGGCTGGCACGTGGAATCTCCATCATACAACGGTTGAATCTGGCGTCAATCTTGACTTTTTTGTTCTTTTCTCGTCCATGTCTGGCGTCACGGGACAGGCTGGACAGGCCAACTATGCGGGAGCCAATACCTTCTTGGATACATTTGTCCAGTACCGGACAGGCCTGGGGCTCAAGTGCTCTGCTCTCGATATCGGTGCTGTGCAGGACGTTGGGTACGTGTCTCAAGACGAGGCTCTACTCAAGAGGATGAAGGCTGTCAGTGCTCACGGCATCACAGAGCCGGAGCTCATGGAAGCCCTCACGGCGGCCATTTTGCTCCCACAGTCGAGCACAAGCCCCAAGACAGGTGACGAGGAGTATATCGACAAACACACCATCGGTCTGGGTCTCTCAACAAAGGTTCCCCTCAACAGCAAGGAGAGCCGAGCGTTTTGGAGAAAGGACCGCAGGATGGCCGTGTATCACAACAATGCGAACAAGTCGGCGGCTGAAACGGCGGGTACCAGTGGGAGCGACGGCCTCAAATCCTTCTTGGCCCGTGCCAAATCAGACACCTCTATCCTCAAGACCGAGGAATCGTCCAACCTTCTCGCTATCGAGATTGGCAAGAAGCTTTTTGGCTTCCTATTGAGGTCGGACGAAGACCTGAACACGACTGTGCCCCTGTCGCAGCTCGGCATGGACTCACTCGTGGGCGTGGAGATGCGCAGCTGGTGGAGACAGGCCTTTGGATATGATATTAGTGTGCTCGAGCTGCTGGGCACAGGAAATCTAGATGGACTTGGACGGCATGCAGCAGAGGGCTTGTTCAAGGTTTTGGGTGGTGCTGCTGTGTAGTCCCCGCTCAAGGTCACTTGTCCATCATCGGCGCACGTCTAGTTATTATTCGCTATCTCATCGATATAACAGGAAAATGATTTTCGTATTTCCATCAGCTTTGTCTAATGCCTGTAGGAGTTTATTCAAGTCATCGTAGTATTAAATGTTGGTGTGTCAGGCGAGACCAACGAATCGTGACACGATGCTCCCCAAGTGAAACGATGGGGTTTTAGGTGAGCAGAGAGGTAATTCTTCATCCTGGTTCTTCCAGATTGGAAATTATAAAGGAATACAAGTATTTGTAGGGCATTAGGTTAATGAATTGCGTTTCTTGGATTGAAACCATTGCCTCGACCCCTGATCTTCATACATGGATACAATATGCCAAGCTGACCTGAAGCGGAACATCGATGTTGTGAATGGTCCAAGGTCTCTGAGGCTGACAAATACAGATTCTTTCACGCCTGAGGCAATTACCCCAACGTTTCCCTTCATGACGTGACACGTAGACAGGAATTCCTCTCATCTAAGCATGACCTCTATGCACCACAATCAGTAGGGTCATTCATCGACACGGAGATATGACTCTCAACAAGTCTTGTGACCAATGCAGACTACGAAAGGTTCGATGCGTCGGTATGTACCCCCTCCGGCGGCTTCAACTTGAACCATGGTGTGGTCTACCTAGTCATTTTCACAACTCTCACATTCGTAGTGCCGCCCTCGACGCCGGACTCCAACCCGAGGACTTCAACCGTCTGCGTTCACTGCTCTGTATGTCTTCCGCCATCAAATCGCAAATCACCTCTCGACTGTCTGACACCTATAGAACCGCAATGAAGCTTGTAATTTCAGCACGTTGCGCCGCAGAGTCAAAGTCAAAGGCAAGTGCGTGACAACACGTATATCTATCGATAGCCCCGGTCCTCGTCATCCTACCAAGACGGCCGAAAAAAACAGGCACTGATTGAAAGTTGCCGCAGTATCATCAGACGTGGTTTCGTCCAAGTCCCCAGGCGACAATGACATGACTACCAATGATGAGCTTGCTATCGATAGAATCCTCCGATGCGGCCCTCAGGATATCGTTTTGTGTGATGAGTCTACAGTAGTCAAGGTTCGAGTGTCTCCTTTCTTAACTTGTGTGTGTTGTATCTTGACAAATACCTTTCATCTGGGCTCCGTGAAGCGATGTTAACATCCGCCTACCTCTTAGGTACCTGATAATATGGGTAAGTTCATCGCCGACATATTTTTCCATAACGATGAATATATACATATAGTTGATTGTTTTTCAGTTCAAAGCTCAACTGTGCCGTTCTTCTCAGAAAGCAGGATGGCCTCCCTGGCGGACCGGATCGGTAGCGAGAGCCTGAGAGGACTTGTAGCTGATCTCGATGGGTTGATCAAGCGACGGGTATGCCAAAAGCAGACTTCCCAGGCAGAAGGAATCAACTTCCGAACAATCAGGCCTTTACATATCGAACCTCGAATGGCAAAGAAATGCATCCAAGGTGCGTCGAACACCGACAAGTGAGACATGTCAAAACTAATGCGGCTCAGCATTTTTCACCAATATACATCCCGTTTACCCCTTTATCGACCGGGCAGAGTTTGTTGCGCAAGCTACAGACGCCCATCTGGATGGCCTGTTGCAGATCAACCCACCGTTCTCTGCGCTATATCACGCTGTCTTGGCACTGGGTAGCCAGTACTTGCACTTTGGGAGCTTTGTCCCTCACAACGGTCAGGCATGGGAAATGTTCCAAGTATCGCTTGGAAAGATGTCTGAAATACTGGCACCACCAGTTGGGTTGATGAATCTTCAAGTGCGTAGCAGGCTCCTACCAACAGCTTCATCTTCTGGTACTGACTACTAATACAATGACCCAGGCACTGACAGCAATGGTGAGCCCTTCCAAACCCCAACCACCAGGCTTTCATAGTAACAATATCTGCCCTAGTCCATATTCGCCATGAGTCCTTGCTGTCTTCAACTGGATCAAACGCTCATCTCTGAGGCTGCAAGAATGGCCCAGACCTTGAGATACCATAAATCCTCCAATGCCGATGCCAGTCAACTAAGAACATTCTGGACGGTCTATCTTATTGAGAAGTTGGCAGCCTTCTCAGAATGCCAAAGTTCTGTAAGTGCTATCATGTGTTCGAAGCTTGTGGGATAACATTGCTGATTTCTCTTTCAACTAGATATTAGCAGACGAAGACATTGGTTGTACGATCCCCATCGCACCTGAGTCAGTGTTTGGAGACTATGACTGGTTCACATCGGCAATTCGGCTAGCCAGAATCTCCTCGATCGCATACACGGATCTCTTTTCAGCCAGCGCTTCTTCAAAATCCAAGACGGCACTAGCCACTGGCATTAGACGCATACGACAGCTGCTGGGTAATTGGCAGGTGTCTCTACCTCCATCCTTGAGGCCAGGAGAGGCTATCCGGCACAGCGACATGCCTCCAAGCATGAAGCTGGTGCTGTTGCAAACGCAGTACGCGTACTACAACATCATCTTCGCTGTCGAGAGATTGACTCTCCATGTCTTTAGGGATGAAGCCAATATCTGTGAAGAAAGCAACATGAGTCTAATCAGTGCTTCTCGCACAGTCGCCGAGCTCATTCTCTTTATTGACATTGAGCCCCATGTTCCCATCTTGTAAGCACATTCCAGAATACCAAGATCGTCACCCATCCAGCTGTACTAACACGTTATTGTTACCAACACTAGCATTTCTGGTATAATGCCGCTATCTGCACTATTCATCCTCTTCGACGACATTATACACAATCCACTCCATACCAGGACAGAAGAGAATATTGCCATTCTAAATACTATCTCTCGTTATTTCACAATTATTGACTCTGTGTCACGAGGAGCATTACCGGGTGGAATTATATCTGAGTTTGCCGGTATTGCTCGACAATACGCCTTTAACTTTCGGCAACGGATGTCAGGCAATATTTCGGACCGTACAGTCGTGGTGGCATTAACCGACGAGACAATGGATAATCCTATAAGCCCAAGCAATACGTTACAAGGTTACCAAAGTACATGTAGTAATATATCGGAGAGGAGGAATGATGGGTTACTAGGCTTATTTGGAGTAGCTTTCCCAGACTGGGGTAATATTTCTTTTGAAGAAATATAATTTATTAAAGAAATATTAGACGCTAACAATGAATAATTCCCTCTATCTCGTTTCTCAAACTCAGTTTCTCGGACGTTGATCTAGTTTCTGGTGATTTCACCAACCACTAGCTACTCGCCATCCTCATGAATAGTCTGAATAACTACGTTGGAAATATCTAGGCATTCTGCCATGCCCTAACTTTCACGACTTCAAATTGAGTATCCTTATCCACAACACGGACACATTGGAGTTTATTGTCTACGCAGGATATGTAACAAAGGAAATTTTGAAACAATTCCACGATCCGTTCAAGCCGCCGCTCGGCGATAACGATGCTGCCGTTTCAGGCCTCAAGATCGAATACACAAGGGTTCCCATTTAGCTGATTCTAGGCCTACGAGAGAGACTTGGTAAAGCCTTAGGTCAGGAAGTTGTTGGTGCTTTTAATCCAGGTGAGATAGGAACATGGGAGAAAGAACCCGGGGAACAGGGCGGCAAGAAGCGCAAGCAAGAGGGCCTCTGAGAAGTAATTAACAGTAGCATCTAGGAGGACTCTGATAAACCGGAAACGTTGTGGAAAGATTTGTTCAAGATAATAATCAGAGCGGTTACTAGGCCTGTTTAACACCAGAGAAACACAGTATCAGCCAGCTTCTAAGGCTACTTATTTAATTATACTTTATATTTAATAATAGTATATAGTGAAATTACTTGAAGGAGGGGTAAGATAACCCTCCTGCACACCTTTATAGGTATGTGCCTATTATTTAGGGTATCTCCGAGACTGGCTTCTATATATAAAGAGAGATAGTTTAATATTCCTTTAAGGATAGCTATAGTTAGGTATAAATACCTTTATCTAAGCCTGTTATATTTATTTAAGACCTATAGGTTAAATAACTAGGCCCTTAATAATAAGATAGTTAAGAAGAATTTTATTATATAATATACTTTTAATTATTATAAGGTAGTTTATATTTTATATTTACTAAGATATTAATTATAAATAACCCTAGTTTTAGGATTTATAATATTAAGATAAATATATAATATACTTATAAAGTAATTAGAAAGTCTTATTTTGCCTTATTATATTAAATATTTTAAAAAATAAAATAAAAAAAAGGAGTTAGTTTTTAAGCCTAGCTTAGTTTAAATAAGGTAGTAATTTTATAGGCTAATAGTTAGTTTATATTAAGAGTTTTAATAGAGAGAAACTTAGATATATAATAATACTTTTTTAGGTATTAAAAACTAAAGTAGAAATAATATATAGCTTATTTAAATTATATAGTTATATAGCTATTATAGCCTATATATATATTATTAAATCTATAAAATCTTAATATATAATATAATAGGGCTTACT
>JABFAK010000589.1:0-12061 GCA_013266265.1 Fusarium sp. NRRL 66182
AGTAGTATTTTTACCTGCCTTAATAAAAGCTTTTAATATTACTATTAAAACCTAAGTTATAATATTAATTAATAGTATTTTCTTAATTAATTAAAAAGAAAAAGAATAATATAAAAATTACTTATAAAAAATAACTAATAAATTTAGCAGGGATCCCCTGCTTAGGGTTATAAGGGTTATTACTAATTACTCAAGGCAGGTAAGGACTTTTAAAATAAACCTCCGTAATAATTTTATTACTTAGATAACACGCTAATTCACCGCCTAATATAGAATCCGACCGCTCTTTCCCCTGTAGCGAGAACCAGACGTCACACTTAGTCCCACGTTATTTTCCCGTATTCACGGAATTCCTTCGGCAGGCTCTAAGGAGGTAAAATATTTTAGCAGCATCCTGACTGTCAAGCCATGTGTTTCGTCAGCATTAATGAAAATACGTAAAGTCTTAGGATGCAGCAGATGACATACGTTGCACCCCCCGTTGCATGGCGGACATGCGCAAGGTGGAACGAAGAGGGTACGGCAGCATGGCGGGAGGGGCGGGAATTGTCGAGCGATAATACCACTTTTATCACGGACAACAGTTCCGTCGGGCATTAATATATTACCAGCGGCTAAAGCCACGTAGCATAAAATAGGAAGGAGAATAACTTTCATAGTGACTGCTTAGTAAAGGGGATATAACTTATTATAGGAAGACCTTGAGAGAGATTTTCTATACTACTATTTGCCGGAAAGACAGATTATTTATAGTTATTAACCTTTATAGCAAAATAAGACGCGTGGAACTCCACTCCTATATATCCCATATTAATATTATTAAGCTTTAGGATGTGAATGACTTGTAATATCGGCAGTTGGAATTATCTGAAATTGCCCTTCCGCTTGACCTTAATAAGTATAGTTGTAAAGGTTAATCCAGTCCTACGTTACGAGTTAATGAAGAGCAACCAGGGTAGGCCTGTTATTTACACTTTATGTTCGGATCGTCGGAACATGGCTTGACTGACAATCGAGGGACCTATAGTGGGGGGCAATAAGTTTGAATCTAAACTCAAGTACACGTTTGCTAACTAACCGAGGTTAGACCTGTTTCCCACATAGTAATACCCCCGGTGCACGTAACAGATCCCCAGGAAAAGCACCTTATTAGCTAAGCAAGTAATATCACCTGATATAATTAGTCTTAAAAGAGACTAGCGCAGTATAAAATCAGAAAATACCGCATAAATCCACTAGCAGAACAATAAACAAGTACAATTCGGTTCAACATTTAGAGTCGAAAATCAGAACGGGCCCCGTTCTGAGATGCAGTCATCCCTGCTCTTTCTAGGCCATGTGATTGGACTAAAACCCGGAATGGGCCCCGTTCCTGTTGTGAATATTTGAGCAGGTTCCGGACGAAGCTGGCAGCTTGGACGCCTTGGCCGTCGAGGCAGCCCAGTGACTGTCTTTCCTCTTGTACATTGCCCACAAAGCCTCTCTAGTAATGAGAGCTGGCTCAAGTTCTTCAAGGTCAACCTTCCAGGTATTCACTTCGGCTGCCGCCTCGGCATCAGTCATCAAACCCATTATAGGAAATAAGAGCTAGAAAGGACGTTGGGTATGCGATGAATCTTTGGGTTTCGATTGTGGATAGTACAAGAGAAACAACCAGAGGGAGAACCTTAGTGTCAATTACAAGATGGAACGTAAACGTGCCTCACCCAGTCTCCTCTAAATGCCAAGCCAGATACCGATATACAAAACTGGCTCTCATGGCTCTCTCGGTACTTCATTCACAGCAATGCAGATGAGTGGGTTTCCCGCGCTATTAGTGACAGAAGGAAAATACGTAACACGGTTATAGAGTTACAAGTGCTGGGCTCGAGAAGGTAATAGTGGCTGCAACTGCAAGTAATATTGGAATTTCATATCTAAACATGACCCTTCACCACACAGTATAGCTACATGAGAATAGGTTATGGCGGCCCCTCTCAACCCATCGCCGCCTGCATATCAGCGAAAATAGTCTCGAATGAGGGCTCAGAAACATACTCCCGCGACCAGATTGTCGAATCCTCTTCAAGGAGTTTGACCTTGTACTTGGGAGGCTTAGAAATCGTTTTCATTGTTTCCATGTGCCATTTGCCTCCGGTTGTTGATTTGCAATCGCCGTGTATACGATGCCAAGTACCACCTGGTGACCATGTGCCGGTCATGCTGGCAGCGTCAAGATTATTGACATAATCTGAGACCTTCTGCTTCTTTCCCTGGAAGTTTTCTTATCAAGTTTCAAGTTCAGTCTTCCAGAGAACATCTGGCGACATGACTGGCAAGATGGCAGGAGTGGAAGTGGTTGGACTCACCATGGTGTCGTGTAGGAGCGACTGTATCTTGATTTTTGGAAGTCAAATGAGAGAATAGTATTCTTACTCAGAGCGCTGAGAGCTTTTACGACAGAATCAACAACGAGATGAGAATCCTGAAATCACAGCAACATTTCCTGTATTAATACCGCAAGATTGAACATCACTATTATGCATACCAGCCATCTGATGTCATGATGTCGCCCGGCTATTGTGACAAAAGTTCAAGGCGCGACTATTAAATGCATGTCTTATATGATGACGACAAGAGAACACTACCATGATATTGCATAGCAAATCGTAGCTCGGTGCTGTTGCCGAATGATTACATGCTTGCATACAAAGTGCGGAACCTGGTGCGCCTAACCTCACTTCTTTCAAGTTTATATGGGTTTAGATTGAAACTGGAAAAATGATTGGCAGCCTGATTTCATTAGCGTGCTTGGCATTATGCGCAGCAAGGAATGGCTGACGTCAAAAGGGTTAAGAAATTGAGAGCTTTGCAGGTGACTAAGACATTGGAGCTCTATGGTCTGAGCTGTATTGATTCAATTCAATCACTTGAAAGGTGGAACGAGGTTGAAACCGTTTCGGTTCACCTACCCTAGAGCTCATTGCTGGCCAATTCGAGGGCAGCAGTGCTGACTTACTGTGGGTCTCTGCTGAACTTCTTGACTACTCCACCGATCGCTTCCTCACAATAATACTCTTTCACTCATACACAACTATCAACACTGAGTTTCCAGACAGCCTGCACAAAAGAAATGGCAGCCGCGAATACAGATGACAGCAATACACCTAACCTCGTCTATCCCATCGGGAAGATTATCCATCTGAAAATGAGCACTCCAAACCAAAAGCAGGCAACGCTGCATGTGAAAATAAAACAACAAAAGCAGCCATGGACATTATCATGTGGCATGGTAGTCGAATTGAAGGACGCTGGAGACTCAGAAAGCATCTCCGCGACTCTACGTAATCAAAGCGAAGCGTTCTTAAAGATGTTTGACCGGAGATTCGCGGAGCAGATTCGCCAAGACAACGGCATTGATGCCTGGTCTGGGGATATGGAACAAGAATTCCTGACAGCTCTTACATCCGGCAGGGCAGAAGAATTTCTCCGCAAGCTTCAGACCGTACTGGATTTCCAAAGAGATACCGAGGACGACTGGGACGCAGCTGAAAACGAAGTCTACCTCGCTACCGAGCTACGAAAATGCTTCGCCTCAGAAATCGCAACGTACGCTCGTCTCGAAGAATACCAGGGAAAGATCATACCTCGCTTCCTGGCATCTTTCATCCTTGATGTGCCCTCATCCAACATGGCCCTCACTACGCAGCAACAAGAACTCTTTAAGCAACAGGGGATTCTACTACAATATCTCGCCGGCTTTTCTCTATCCACCCTGGTGGATAACGCGCCAGAGACATCATGGCAAGCGATCGTCGACCAGGCTATTGAAATAGTTCATGTCCTCGGCGACCATGGCATTCTGAATGCCGACGTTCGACCGGATAACTTTATAGTTGTTCCTAAAGATGACAGCTACCAGGTTTTCATGATAGACTTTGGGCAATGCAGGTTTCGGCGTGAGAATGAGTCTGATGCGGAATGGGGACGGGCGAAGTGGAGACAAGATGAAGAAGGCGCTGTGGGTTATGTGATGAAGTCAAGATTGAAGAAAGTTGGGGTTGAACTAAACTTCGAACCTACTTGGAGGTATTTAGCTTGGGCTCCTGGAGAGGACGACTAGCTGCAGTTTCAACAGGCAGAAATCTAGTGTAACGGTAGCTATTATGTGTGTCATTGACACTTACCTAGGTCATTCGGGCAGAATGGCACCAAAAGCTGGCTACTATTTATACACGGCCCTATTTCTCTGAGGGATACAATACATCTTGCGCCTTCCGTCATGGGAGGAGACCTCGAAAGCAAAACGGACATCGCAAAGATCAGTAGTTTGAAGGTATCTGAGTAAATGCCTTCCTGCATTGGCAAACAGGGGAAGATCTATTCGATGCTCCCAGATCCCTATTTACCCGTGTCCCCAAGACAAATAGTCTTCATCTCGGCGAGATTGTGGTAGGATATATCCTGTATCAGCTACATTCCGACTTCATAGTACTCGTTATGTAGATCGCGCCGGCAAGTTTGGTTCGTACGGAATCGCTCTAGACTTCAACCTGCCGCAAGAGATTGGTGTCAAGGTTCGAGCCATCAGTATGATATCAAAGATAACCAAACGGGATGCTGAAGAATTAGCATCGCGCTGGCAAATCCTCCTGCGGGGATTGGTTGGAGGAGAGCGCTCTCTCGCTCTAGCTGCTGATACTGGCCGTGGTAGTTAAATAAGATCTCTATCTGGTCGTGTTATTGAAGATCAGTCCTAGTAACTCTATCTTAAGATAGGTATTGATATAAGAAGTAGGGCATGCCGTGGCCGGGGATCGATCTGCTAGAATCTTTAATCCTTGCGGAGTCTCGACCAAGACCTCTAGCATAACTTATGCGAGTGCAACTGGAACGATGCCTGTAAGCCATCCTGCTATGCGGGAGAGATCGACTTGTATTAGGTTCCAGGTTTAGGACGGCTGCTGGTAAGAATATAGGGCTATTCTTACCAGGAGCACTAGTATGAGGTTTCAGTTTTGGAGCTGCTGCTGAGAAGAATACAGGGGTACAGTAGTTAATTCTTCTCAACAGTGGATACCCGATGGTTGTTAGCTTGAGGGGTCTCTATGTGGGTACTGCTGGGTTTTTGACCACCATATTGTGGCTTTGACTATATTTGCCTCAGTAGCTGTCACTACAAGTATTCATCATCGCTGGACCTCTTTATCTTTTAATATTTGATTAGACTAACTGCATGGCTGACAATATCCGACTTTGACTGATACTCCATATCCAACCAGAAGGCAAGCTTTTAATCTTCTGGGAGCGATAGGACGTAAATTGGGCCAGAAATACTGTATAGTGCTTGTTACTTCCGTATTTGCCAAATGCAGAATCTCGGCTAATGTTCATTTGCCAGCCAGTCGAGATCTAGTCAGATGCAGGTGAGAGTCCTGGGGTGATATAGCTGCCACAATGCACGGATAGATATCATTGCGCAACAACTTCTTCCTCTTCAGCGACCGAAAGCCTCATAGAATTAGATGTCTATTTCTTTGTTCCAGCATTGAGACGTGAATGCCGGCTGTCTCTCCCACCTCAAAATGCACATAGCACTTCTCTCGCTTTGCAATAGGCTCATTTCCCCTTCCCCTCGAGGGACTTTTCTGGTTCCGCGATTACTGATGGTATTGTCGCTTTTGATCAAATCTCAATTACTGTACATTTGCCTCATCGGGCAATCTCACTGTTAGGACTCTGCTACCTGACGTTAGATCTGTCTCCCCTTTGGGCTTGACCTCGACTTTGCCCTTCTATGTAATTGACTGTACGGGATAGAATGTAGTCTGTTGCAATATTGGAGACAAATCCACGAGTTTACCGGCTAATATACCTTTGTGTAGCCAGATTTCAGGCCATAGAGCTTTCAGTTTCTCGAGGATCAGATATAGAAACCTGGTTTGGCCTAACACGGACCATTCCTCCGGACTTTTCGTGTAGTCTTATTGCTGTCTGATGAGCTTGTCCTCTACAGCAGAACAACAATATCAGTCATCGAGAACCCAAATCGATGCGCCTTTAGGCGACCGGACGTTAACGGCCGGGCACAATCTTAGGCGTAATAGCAAACAGCAGCGGCATGGCGTTTACGGAGAAACTGGCAAGGATGTTGTAAGCCAGTGGCATCCCCATAATGCATCAAGGGAGACAATACTGCTTTCGACGCAAGCAGCCGTGCAGGAGATTAGGAGTGACCACTTTCAACCCCAGTTATCGGCAATCTGACCGATAGGTGTCGTAAAGGACACACTAACGATGGTGTTACTCTGAGGAAACTAAGCAGATTTGGAAGAGCCCCCGATGTTGGCTGCCGTGCAAGATCCTCCCCGTTCCCGACCTGTATTGCATGATGCACCCTCAAAATGCTCAGGGAATAGGCGGAACGAACCACGCCTGATATTACAATGTTCACCATGGACGCGAAAGCCATCAGTTTGAGAGCCTGAAACACCAACCTTGTTAGTCCTCAATGATGTCTGAGGCCAGTAGACACCCCTGCTAGTTAGACGTGGACAAGACGCGAGGCTGAGCCCTGATGGTCGTGCTCGGCGGTTGTAAGATCTCGCTACAATCTGCTGGTGAGCATTCTATATAGTATACAGTCCAAGTCAGTCTAACCTCCCTAGGAATTCTCAATCCCACTCTCGTGCTGCGGGAATCCGCCGAGGTTGACGGTGGCTCGCTGCCTCTCGATCTTCCACACGACATCAATGAATCCGACATGAAACCTCCTGATGAAACCCTCGAGGGAGGGGACGACGTTGAAGAAGTGGAAAGGGACCTTGACATCGAAGCTTGGATAAGCTTTGCCGACGATACCTGGTCCTATTTCCTCCAAGCCTTGTTTTCCGCGCTAAAACTTCTCTGTTCAGGCGTTCGAGGCGTCAGGTCCATGTTCATGATGGATCTTAAGTTGCTCCTCCTTGGTCTCTACTTCGCTTTCGTCGGTTTTGAATGGTCATACCTCTAGCTACTTATCCCCATCAGTCTCATATTCATTGTCCCTAAGCTCCAATCTAGAGCCCGCTTCTTCCTCAAAGTCATCATTGCCCTCATCTTTCATATTGTGGGACGTCTCCGGGCAGGACTTACTGAGTATGGAGGTCGTTTTGCGACGGTGGGCCATTTTTTTCAGGGAGTGCTTGGCTTTTCTGGGATTCCTCTTCTCCCTCTCCATTTTCCAAGTCTTCTTCTCTTTGCGATTCGGGTTATTCTAGGCTAGGAAGGAGTGTGAGTTGGCTTTGCCGAAACATATGGTGCCCATTGCAGTTGAGTCGCAGCATGTATATCAGGCGCGACTTTACTCATGCACAAGCACCTACAGGGAGACAGCTTGCTCAGTAGCACAATTCATACATCATTCCTCAAGTTGCAGAAGAAGGGAGGGCGATGGTCCCTGAGAGGCCAAAGGGTTTTTCTTATGGTAGTAATTCACGGAGGCAATAGAGTTAGGATTTTTATTTACAGTACACAGAAAACGGCTGCTCAAACTGCTCAACCAAATTATCAGATCTGCAACATAAAGGTCATCCATCTGTTTCCTGCCCCCACCCATGTCAGCATCGAAGGTATATAGCTACCGCAAGCGCATTTCCAACCCAAACATTCTCTCAATACCTCACGGATCTGCATCCATCTATCAGGCACGCACGTAACCAGCCTCCAGGATGCCCGACCTTATAGCCCGCTTCCCTTGCGTCTGTTCGCCGAGAAGAATCAACAAATACATGAGAACTATATAAACCTTCCACAAGTCACCCTGAAGAGTATCCTTGGCAGCAGCGGCTTTTAGAGCGTTCGCCTTCACGCAGATCAGTACAAAGAATAGGGAAAAGGGGATCCACTGATCGCTAGTTGGAACAATTCGGACTCGGACGATTGAGGCAAACACTCTATACGCTTTTTCGTCTGTTGGAGTAAAGCAATGGTTGTGCATTAATGGAAGTCTTGGGATAAGACGTGGAGAAAAGGTCTGGCGGTTCACAAATCGCTACGCAAGGCGATTCCTCTCAAGAGGGCGATGGAAGCGAACC
Source organism: Fusarium sp. NRRL 66182 (assembly GCA_013266265.1). NCBI lineage: Eukaryota > Fungi > Ascomycota > Sordariomycetes > Hypocreales > Nectriaceae > Fusarium > Fusarium sp. NRRL 66182. The sequence goes on from JABFAK010000589.1 coordinate 8,055, forward strand.
GTTAGCGCCGAGGTCTCTCGTTAATGGTGTACCAATCATCCAATTGCCAAGTATTTGGTTCAACCCTCAGATAGGGAGATGGGGACGCTAATTCTTGGCTCATGAGCGTCCCTGTTTTGCCAACGGTTCAGCGTTTGCATATCCGACACCACCCGCGATCCTGCAAACACGAACAAGTTTGCTTTGTGCATTTCTGATAACAGTATACGGATACGAATCAATAGTTAATACCGAAATGAGCTACCAGGTCATTGATGCCTATCTTGTAAACGTCAAGAGAGACTCTGATTAATGCTCCTCAAGTCCTCGACCTAATCCACACCATATCCAACCCGGCATTAATACACTGCTATGGATAACAACTCTCTACGCTTCAATTAATCTTACTGTAGTAGTCATCTTCGTGAATGGATCTTCATGGGGCTCTGAGAGCACGACCGACCCTATCTACGTCACGGGACACACAGATCATTGGTAAGCACCGTGATATGCAATCCAATCCAATCATGAAGAAACCTAAGTCTATATTTGACATGTAGTAACTCGACTCAGATCTATTCTTCATTCAGACCATCATCGAAAATGCCCTGCCCGTCTGTCTGCTCTGCCATGGCTTTCCACTCATCAGACTCCTATTCCTTGTTGGACAGATATTTAACAACGATAACTCGTTTGTCTTCATACATCTTCTATAGCTTGATAACTCCCATCTTCATGCATCTTGGCCTCCTATACATGTCGGATAGCCTCAATATGAGCCTTTTCAGGGCGCAATTGGCCGATGAAGAAGCCTCGACGCCGATGATTAGTGCGTCAGCATCGCTGGCCAGGATCTGTCGAGGAACAGGCGATATGGCTGATTCCGAGCCTGAAGATAGGATTCCAAGCTCGTCGTGAAACACATCAATAGACAGCATCGGTGAGACAGGAGTGTCGGCGTTGGTGAGGGCTTGTTTGTCGGTTTCTTCATAGTGTCCTTGACGCGGCTCTGGCAGTAGCTGCGGTCAGATGCAAAGGATACTGATATGATGGCGAAGGGTGCCGAGTTTCGTGCTCAGAACCTTTCTCGGCGGCGAGTCGTAAGGCGCCACTCGGTGGGCAAGTCGAGTTAATGCTCATCTTGTGCAGACCATACACGTAGGGCTCAGTCAGTCCCGCCGATGGGAGAAAATTGCGCAGGTCCGTAACCCAGTCTGGACCTTGACACGCGCGTTGAACGAAGAGATAGACAGGCGCATTATCATCTCTTATCAAGTTAAGAGCTGTCGCCCCCTAGCGTGGCTAGCTTGGATCTGGGGTTACGATGGATGATCAATAGGCGCGTCGGGCCTGCGTATAAAGGGCAGAATATGAATGTTACGTGTGAGGGAAAGGAGAACGTGCGTGCGTTGGTGCTGTATGAGTCGTTTCGCAGAGAGAAACGGGTTCCCTGGATGCCTGGAGTGAAGGAACTATAGGGGTTTCAGTGGGTGAGTAACAATGGATAGGTAATAGCTCTTTGACTGTTGGGCTGAGGTTCGATTGCGGCAAATAATAACACTCGCTGGCCTCAAAGAAAGTGAGCCGTCGAGGACACGCGCTATCGGCATGTAACTATAAATTGGGCCCGTGAGTAAACAATGGGTATTTATTGAGCTATCTCTTGTGACTCTGCCCTTTCTGTTGTACCTTGTCATCTCTTCAAAGTCGGATCGACATGGCAGAAGCCATGCTCCAAGACCAGCTCTCTTACGTCGTCTCCAGTACTAGACATAATACATCAAACGAAAGCGCAGGACTCTCCCACTCGCTCGCTTGAGGCTTCATAACTCCTCGACATATTGTCACGTGTCTACTCTTATCGGAGATTCCATATCTCTGTGCCTATGCGGAGCTAATGCAACAAGGAAACAATAACATCGACTCCATTAACTATGCGAATTTCCTAGGCATCTAGATTAATATTTTTTACGAAATAATATAGACCTTAGTAGTTATTACTTGTAATTATTAATTAATATATTATTTTAAATAGTAATTTTTCTCAAATTTATTAGAAATAATTAATTCAAGTCCCTATTTTTATTAATTTAGTTTTATTTTATATATATTTTCTATTTAATTCAGATCTGAATTTACCTCGCAGCTAGGATAGCTGCTCGGAAAATTATCCGCCCGAGGCCTCATCAGGAGTTGTCGCGACAACAACCATGGCGCGACGAAGTGAGGCACAACAACCCCCACTTGATTCTCATTTGACGGCATTCAATTGAATCTTGATTTATATCATTCAATGGAAATTTAATTTTCATCTCTCAACTGCATCATCCACGACCACGACCAAAACACCAAAACCATTACTACGATTGCGACCACTACCATCACCACCATCACCACCACCGCCATCCATCCAATGGCCACAGTCGGGACAGCATGAACGAGCGCAACACATACATCAAATCCTGGCTCGAAGCTTTGCCCACAGATATCTCATACTCAGCGCACGTCAAGCCTCCCTGTAAAAAGCGACCTTGCGACGCAGGACCTCCCTCGCCACCGCCTTCACACCACAACGCAGGCTGGATGCATCCCTCTACGCCACAGAATAAGAAACGGAGGCTCGAGAGTGTTCCATCGTTACCTGCGCCACCTGATACTCATGTCGATGAGGACCCGAATGAAGAGACACCCAGACAAGAAGGACCGCATTCGGTATCTGAAACCGACGATTCTAGCAGCCACACGTCGAACCGATCGTCGCCGAGTAAAACCTTCTCGAAGCTTTCGCTGAATCTCAATGGCCTGGAAGAGAAGCAGCTTGATTTTTTAGATTCAAAACTTCCAGACAGTTTGGTGCAACTTGCAACCGATATGGAAGAGATTGGAATGGGGGACCGTGTCATACCGGATTATCTTGAGGTTGCTAGCTGTTCCTCCCAGGTGTTAGACCAAGCACTAACTCATGACAGACAGAATTGACCGAACTGGAAAAGTTTTCGAAAGCTCATGGCTTATTCAGACCCAGAATGTTTGACAAGTCCCCAGAGCAGCCGAAAAGATTCCTCCCACACTTGCATCACAAGCTCCAACTCGACGCTATTATCCAGCTTCTCGGCGACGCCAAGGACTGCAACGATATGGAAGACGATGAGGCCGGATGGAATAATCTCGTTCACACGCCACTTCTCAAAGCAGCTTTCTATGGGACCACACCACGAGGTCGCCAGCTAGACGGATTTCGACCATGGTATATTATCCTGTCTTACTACTGCGATAAAGCTAACTGTCCACAGTACCAGCGCCAGCATCCTCCCTGCATACCGAATAAAAGGGTCGTCGGGGAAAAAGGTCGACTACGTGTTTCATTTCAACCCTGAGAAGGACAGCTGTCAGCCCGAAACGGTAGACGCAATCAATATGTGGCGAGCTGCACTTACGGACAATTCTATTAACCACACGCCATACGCTCCACTACGGCGTTTTCCTATATCAGTCAGCATCGAAACGAAACCAGGTGGCATGTCTACGCGCAAGGCGCAGTTGCAGATGGGTATATGGCACGCTGCTCAGTGGCGACATCTATACAAGCTGGCTGGCGCAAACCTGCAAGCGTTACCCTTCATCCCGGCAATACTGGTCTATGGACACGATTGGGTCTTTGTAGCCTCGACCTATGAGAATGGCAAGACGGTAAGTTCGCCGACAAATCTTTTGGGTTTGTGTCTAATTCGTCATAGACTCTCTGGACTGGCGGCACTTTTGGCTCGACATTAAGATTATTGTCTACGTTCCAGGTTATTGCTGGTATCCAAAGATTGAGAACCTGGGCTATGGAGGTTTTCTGGCCTTGGTATAAGAAATATGTCCTTAGAGTGACGACTCCAGTGTCAGCACCAACCTAATCAGATTGTCTTATTATTGTTAAACCCGCCGATGCGTGTTTAGCAGTCTGTTTGCAGGAAAGGCACCTTGTTATATGGGTTGATTATCAGGCACCCTAAATATACTACTACTAAAATACCTAAAGT
>JABFAK010000591.1:0-39800 GCA_013266265.1 Fusarium sp. NRRL 66182
GTGTCCCGCATCGCCGGCAAAGGGGTTCGCTTTGTCACTGCGGCTGCTGGCAATCTTGTTTAGTTCTTTACAGATCTCGTCTCTGAAATAGGTGGCGAAGTAGTCATGACTTGGTGAAGGCATGCGAATCGTGAGACGGCTGCGCTTAGGTTCGTAGTCGAATCTTTTAAAGATTCGCTCGATCTTTTTATAGAGTTTGCGGTACTGTTCCCGGTCGAGAGTGAAGTGTGCAAATTCCGGGACGTCGCGCGTCTCAGACAAAAGTCTGTGTCTTTGAAGAGGGTCGGGGAGTCGGTGGTCGCTATCGTCGCCGTCGCCGTCGACGATGCCGATGTCAATGTCCTTGACAGGGCGCTTTGCTGTTGCGGGCGGGGATGGGGGGAGGAGAGAGCTTGACTTGTCGGGCGGAGTAGTACTGAGTATGGCCATGGTTGATGTTGATTTTCACGTCGATATCGGGTCTTCATCTTGGTTCATAGCTGATCTGGTGGTCGCAACATGTTGGATTGCACCCACGAATGTTGTTGATTGTTGCATGTTTGGCTTGCGCCTGGCGAGAGGCTCAGGCTTGCTTTGTCAGCACTCAACGGGCGAGCGTCATTTGTCTCTCAAGCGAAATTCTCTGCGGCTCGGTGGTTCGAATCCCACTCCCGGGCGTGATAAGCACTAATACTACGACTGCTACAACCGTTACACTCGGTAGTCCGCGGGCACCTCTGCGCATGTCCGCGGGTCTTATGAGGTATTTGACAAGTCCAAGGGCTGATCATGAATCGGCACCAGCTCGGAAACCCTGAGCGTTGATTAGTCCTTATTTTGAACTTTCCCAATCTGACTTATAATCAATGGGACCATCCCTGTCCTCGCCCAACGTCATTCTTGGAGCGGTGTTTTGACGTTACGCAGCTCGGACAGCGGCAGCGATCATTGTCAAAGGTTGGATTAGATATTGCACTTGACCAAATATTCTAGTTGCATGACATGTCGTTTCAATGCCTATGATTCCTCGGTGACCCGGCTGACAGAGGTGCCATACATAACGAGGTAAATGCTATATAAATCCTCGCCCTGCGCCCCAACTGGTTCTCCATGAAGCATTTCTTCCGAGTACCACAAACACTCAACCAGCTCCCCTTTTTCCTTGGTCCTCAAGCACGGCTACAACATCATTTTCTTGTTTAACTGCTTGTTAAAGATGTCTGCTGAATCTCTTCCCACTCGCGCGCTCGGCAAGGATGGTCCTCTCATCCCAGCAATGGGCCTCGGTCTGATGGGCATGTCTCACAGCTACGGTGAGACGCCCAGTGACGAGGAGAGGTTTGCCGTTCTTGACCGTGCCGTGGAGATCGGTGCCACTTTCTGGGACACTTCCGAGTAAGTCAACATGATGCGTCATTATCCAAACGTTGTGTACTAACCACATTTCTCTCATCACAGTTTGTATGATGATAGTCAGAAGCTTCTCGCCAAGTGGTTCAAGCGCACAGGAAAGCGTAATCAGATCTTTCTCGCTACCAAGTACGGCTATGTCGTTGGTGACTCGTCCAAAGGAGTCCGCGTCGATTCGAGCTACGAATATACCAAGGCGGCGTGTGATCAATGCCTCAACGATCTTGGGGTGGGCCACATTGATCTTTGTAAGAGCCACCACCAAGTGCTGATCTTGTTAGTTTATTGCTAATATATACGCATAGTCTATGCTCACAATGTCAACCCTGACACCCCTATCGAGGAGACTATGCGTGCCCTGGCTGAGCTCAAAGCGTGAGTGATCGGTTTCATTCAGTTCACTGCTCTGCTAGCTAACCTCACTTCGCTAGCGAGGGTAAGATCAGGTTTATCGGCCTTTCCACCGTCAGCTCAGCCACTCTCCGTCGCGCCGAGAAAGTCGTCCACGTCGACGCCACTCAAGTTGACTACTCCGTTGTCGAGCGCAGTATCGAAGGGTCTTTCGGCACGCACATTCTTTCAACCGCCCGCGAGCTAGGCGTCGGCATTGTTTGCGCTATGCCTCTCGGCCGCGGCCTCCTGACCAACACCTTTAGTAGTGGAAAGGTTTTGGCCGACGGTGCCGACAAGGATAGTCGCGAACTGCACATGCCACGGTTTCAGAGCGAGCATCGTAAGAACAACATGGAGTGGGTCAAGAAATTCCAGGTGTTTGCCGATAGAAAAGGATGCACGGTGTCGCAGTTGGGCCTGGCATGGCTGTTGAAGCAGGGTGATGATGTGTTCCCTATTCCGGGGACGAGACAGATCAAGTATCTTGAACAGAATGTTGCAGCACTGGGTGTGGTACTTGGCGACGAAGAGGAAAGAGAGATGACCAAGTTTTTGGACGAGAATGAGATTTCTGGTGGCGCAGTCCCTGATCAGTTTCTTCCTATGCTGTATCGAGACACAAAGCTGCAGTCTTGAAGAATTCAAGGCACAGGTTCCGCCTTGCAAAGCTCCGTACTTGATGTAGGGTAACTGCGCTGGTTTGCGTCTTATCGAGATGGGCCTCGTCAATTATCACTTTACCAGAGTATCCAGAGATACCATCAGGACTCTTGATTGCCAGCATGCTGCAGGTGTGGATGGATGGTAGTGGGTTGGTTTCTGACGCCAAACTTGTGCGTAGTCACATGACATCATTTGGTCAACAAGTTAATTTCCAACCGTCAATCCGTCGCATTTATAAGCCACACTCGTCAACGTCAAATTGACCATTGAACTCACAAACATGGCCGATTCAGCGACAGAACCACAAGCTCCTGTTGCCGTATTCAAAAAGCGAGGCGCAAAGGGGAAAGCAAACATTCGAAAGCGACCCGCGACACCACCGCCTGCCGATAGCGACGATAGCGACTACTCATCATCAGAAGACGAGTCTGGTCAGCGCGTCAAGCGGCGCAAGAAGACCGCTACCGTCACAGCATCCTCCAAAGATACAGCAAAAGGGAAGACGGATCTGTCCGCGACGATTTACTCGGCAGATCGCAATGTACCCATCACGAGCACCAACGACGCAACCAAACACAGCAACTGGTACGATGAGGACCCCAAGAATGAGCTCTCGGCAAAAAACCTCCTAGGCTCGACGAGAGCGGCCGCAAAGAACTCACAGCCAGATGGCACATACAAGGGACTTGCAAACCAGACATCATTCATCCAGAAGAACCCCGACGCACCCAGTCGAGCAAAGGGACCCGTCAAAGCGCCTACAAATATTCGAACCATCACAGTCATGGATTTCAAGCCCGACATATGCAAGGATTACAAAAAGACTGGCCATTGTGGATTTGGAGATTCTTGCGTGTTCCTACATGATCGAACAGACGTCAAGCAAGGCTGGCAGCTCGACAAGGAGTGGGAGGAAGTCACCAAAGGCAAGAAGAATCTGGGCGGCACCATCATCGCGAGCGCGAACCGCAACAAGACGGACGTGGTTGCCGAGGACGAAGAGGAGATAGCGATGCTGGAGAAGATTCCATTCGCGTGCATCATCTGCGAGCAATCATACAGGGAACCCATTGTGACTAGATGCGGGCACTACTTTTGTGAGCCGTGTGCTCTCAAGAGATACAGGAAGGACCCGACGTGCGCGGCCTGCGGAGCCAGCACAAACGGAGTATTCAACTCGGCAAAGAAGCTGAAGAAGCTGCTGGAAAAGAAGAGAGAGCGTGAAGAGAAGAAGAAGAAGGCAGAGGAGGAGGCGGAGGCTAACCAGGAGCAGTGACGCAGACAGGGAGCTTATAGCGATGTACTATATTTGTAACAAAGATTTTTACAAAGGCGATGGAAGATACCGCCACATCTTGCATGGAATATCTGATCAGCCTGTATAGCAAAACTCACACACTTTATATCCGAGTCTCATGCTCTCGTGATTCAGAAGAGAACTCACCATGGCCTCCACGTGAACGAAACTTGCTGAATGACGTGCATCATGATAAGATAAGCAGGGTCAGCCAAACCCACTATAGGTAGCTTTTGACGGCCTCTGACTGGCCGTTCCCCACGTCACAGCCAATGAGGGGTCCAGGCACACACACACACCCTCGACCACCATGTGATCGCCTCATCAGTGAATGCCATCATTCAGGTACTTGCTTGACTTGGCTTTGTTTTTATTTCCATCAGTCATCTTTCCTCTTAATTAGGCAGACGCGACGTGAAAGAGAGACGAGGCAGATACCACAAGATTCTTGCTCACTTGGAATCTGCCTATTTTTCTTTCAACATCCTCCAGCATCGAAGCTTGTCCAGTTCCGACCCCGCACCCTTTTGAGCAACAGCTTTATACATTCGACTCGAGTCTACGCACGCAGAGCTTATCGTTCTGGCTTTCCCGCAGCCTTGGGAAGAAAGGAGTCATTTCTCTTCCTGCACCATCGGGAGAAACCAGACCATACTGTCACCATGAACTACATCTACTCGACCGTCAACACCCTCCGGGATCGCTACACCCCCGTATCCCACAAGTCAACCTTTCGTCAGACGGGCCAGATCACACCCGAAGAGTTCGTCGCCGCAGGGGACTACCTCGTGTACAAGTTCCCGACCTGGTCCTGGGGTGATGCCGACTCTCCCGACCGTCGGGCGAGCCACCTGCCCCCTGGCAAGCAGTTCCTCGTTACACGCAATGTCCCCTGCCACCGCCGCCTAAACGACGATTTTGCCGGCGATGCGGGACACGAGGAGGCCATCGTGAACGACGGCGATGACTTCAAGGGCGGCGCTGGCGATGACGAGCATGGTTGGCTGCGAACTGGTGGGCTGGCGAGCTCGCAGCCGCTCAAGGTCAAGGAGGTGAGGACGGTAGATGATTCCGGAAATGTCGGCGATCGAGAGGTCGTCGAGGATGATGAGATTCCCGATATGGAGGACGAGGATGATGATGAAGCCATCATCCGTGACTTTGGCGCCGACTCGAAAAACAGGTACGGCCCTTGTACAGACAGACAGCATAGGCGAAGCAACTAACAAGCTCTCAGCGCCCACCGAACGTACACCCTCTACATCATGTACTCACCCTACTACCGAACCCCCCGCCTCTACCTCTCGGGCTATCTCGCCAACGGCCAGCCTTTGCCCCCAAACGACATGACAGAGGACATTGTCGGTGACTACAAGGACAAGACCGTAACCCTCGAGGATTTCCCCTTCTTCGCAAACAACATCAAGATGGCTTCTGTGCACCCCTGCAAACACGCCTCGGTCATGAAGACTCTCCTCGACCGCGCCGACGCCGCCCTCCGTCTCCGCCGCGAGAAGCTCCGTGCCGGCAGCAGCTCTACGCCTGCGGGCATGGAGGGCCTGGTGGACGAGCTTGGAAAGCTGGATGTCAAGGGTGCACAGGAGGCGGCGGATAAGGACGAGTGGGAGGAGGTGCAAGAGGCTGAGATCGACGACAATGAGGTTGCCATCCGAGTGGACCAGTATCTGGTTGTCTTCCTCAAGGTACGGTTACCCCTATTTGGCATGGAATTTTCTTATTTGCTAACATTTCTCTTTAGTTTATGGCGAGTGTAACGCCTGGTATCGAGCATGACTTCACCATGGGCGTCTAATTTGAATGGTGAATAACCAGCGAGTGTGATGATGAGAAACAGGCGTGAAGGGATCGACTAGGGTCAAGTATATCAGGAGAATTGGCGTCATTGGTGTTTTGCTTTATCGCCAGTGTTCTGTTTCCTATGTTGGTTTGTAGCTGGTCGTCAGTCAGATATAGATCTCCTCGCTTTTAAACGCATGAATGAATGAATGGAAGGATGGCCTGTCTACATGCACTCATCAGTTGGCGAGATAAACTGACCCAAGGATTATTAGAAGCAATACAAAGGCCACTCACTTCGTAGGCTCGTCAATGGCCGGGCTCCATGATAATACACTACACCATGCATGATTAGAGAGTAGATACGGCTTATGGAAACTTTTATTATTCTATCGACTTAATCGCTTTACTCCCTGGGTATTCGAAAGGAATCAATGTTGGCCCGTAACCGGCTCCAATACTCCTATTCCATCTATCAAATGCATCATGAAACCCGCTACCTAGACGTGTGCGTCATATTCATGTGGCATACCATCGTAATGTGTATTCGAGACTGTTACCCTTCCAGAAGCGGAGGAACAGTTTTTTCGTTCTTAATCGCTCGATCTTCGATCTCATAATCGGCGAGACCTTGGAGAAATCGAGCTGCGAGCCCGATCCCTTGTCTCCAAGTTACATGGCGCCAAAGGGAGCGCCGAAATTGGAAGTACTTTTGAGCTTGAGCGGAACATCAGCTTCGATGGCCTCCTCGTCACCTTCATCGTCACCATCGTCGGCGTCCGCTCGGGCATCAGCAGATCCATCCCCCCCCACTGGACCGACCACTTGTTTGGGTCCATGCACTGGAACGTTCACGCCGGAAGGACCAGCAATGGACGCCAATCCTTGGGAATGTGCTTGCAGAACTGCCGGGAGCGCATCTTGCCCTTGGCGAACACTCTCTAGCTTTTCGTTTACTTTGTTCCAAAAGAACTCGTCCTTGGCCGGTATGTTCCTGATCATGAGCGGACCCTTTAGTGGCTTGTCGCCGTCGCTGGGGTCCAGCATGGCAGTCTGATGGTCCTCTGGCTCTTCCACAACTGATACGTACGATACCTTAGAATCGCGCCTGGCACGTTGCCTGAGAGCAAGTACAGTGTCCCCTTTCGCCTCTTCTGTGGGAACAGCTGCACCAAGATTGACAGCCGTCTCGACAGTTGGCGTAGCGCCCTCGGCAACGACGGAAACTACATCCGTCGGGTTGACCTTTGGGAAGGCTGTCAAGGAATGGTTGGGCGTGTGACCGGCGTGTATTGTCAGACGGCGAGACTCAATAGCAGAGAGAGCTTCCACAGTGTATTCCTTAGATGAGACACGGACATTCGCTAGGCATCGCGACTGATCTGGACTCTGAGCGGCAGGGCCAGGACGAGACGTCACCGGAGACGCTGGGTTTTCGGAAGGAGATGCACTCGCGGCGAATGTGGGCTTTTGGACCGCAGTGGCCTTGATCGGGATCCCTTCCAGCTTAGGGTCAAGCTCTTGCACATCAATGACCGGCACGGGCGTCGCTGCATCCTCTGAAGGGGATGCCAAAAAGTCCTTTGCTATGGGGTCCTGAGTCTGCATCCTGGGGTCGAGGGGAACAAAGGGCGATGATTCAGGTTGCGTTGTGGGCGACACGCGAGCGCTACTCGGTTTGAAAAAGTTGTGGGGTCGACGAGACGCACCATCAAGGCCAGGTGGGAGGCATGACGCATCAGTCATCAAAAAACTCGTTGGAATGGTTGGGTTTCGTGTTCCTGACGCGGATCGTCCCGATGGAGCAGGAGGACAGGTACTGTCGATGGAGCCCTCGCCGCTTCTGCCACGCTGACTCGCGAGAGGCGACACTACGCCTGTGACCTGGATGCTCTGGGCTGTTACAGCCTTGAGTGCACTGGTTTCTCCTTCAAGTCGATGCACGCGTTGTTTGAGTTCCTCGATTTCTCGCATCAGGCCTTCCTTTTCAACCTCCCAACTATCTCGAACCTCATCCATGATGATTCGCTCTTCTTGATAGACTTCTTCAGCTCGTCGTCTGTTGGCTTCAAGGTGGTTCCGCTCTGCTTCCCAAGCGTCACGGATCAAGGCGTTTTGCTGCACCAGACGTTGGACCACGTGCAATGACGACTGGGAGGCTGCCACAGCGTCTGCAGACACAGATCGAGAGAGAGATGTACCGACAAGCCCGGGGGACGAAGAGATGTTGGGGAGAGGAGCAGTAGACGAAGCCGGGAAGCGGTAGTTGGACGCAGCAGGCGGACCTCCGTACGTGGGGGATACAGTCGCAGGGCGAATGTCCGAGATATCGAAAGAGTCGGCCTGGGGCGGATACGGCCGGTAGCTTGGCGGAACAGACTGAGCCGCTCGTAAGGACTCTAACGAGAGAGGAGAGGAATCGTTGGGCTGAAATGCCAGAGTACTCGCGGGAGGGATTCGGCCGGGCTGATTCTGATTGTGCGGTTGGTATGGATTGTGATAGTGCTGCGGATGTCGATGTTGATGATGAAGAGTTCCGGGTCGAGGGTATGAGCTGGGGGGAGACAAGCTATTTGAGGCATTGCGGTACGGAAGCTGGCTACTGAAGGAAAGAACATCAGGGTCATAGGCACCCGACGGCAGGAAAGCGTCGGGCGAGAGCCTCGTAGCCATCATCATGGAGCGTGGAATAAATCGGAGTAGTGGGGGATCGATTTTTCTTTAGGAAGGCATTGATTGACTTGTTTTAACGTGTCGATTTCTGGAGCAGTCGCGATCGTGGAGTAAATGTAGTCGAGTCCCAAAAAGACGACAAGAGCCAACTGAGAGAAACCAGGGGACTATATTGTTCCTTCTTGGTCGAGGGAGGTCGAAATCAAATCAATTCAAAGGAAATGAGTTAAGCTCGGTTCGAGATCTGGGTATGACGCAGATGGGCCCGCCAAGCTCAAGGCACAGGGACCCTTTATCTTGAAGGATGGTGGTAGCGGGAGCGGGTAGGTTACGTCTCTGCGTTGCGTCGTGCGCCGTGCGCCGTGCAATAGAAAGTCCGGGTACAGCGAAGCAAGGGACGGCAGGGCGTGAAGAAGGTGCGATATGTCTGATATGGGATTGAAATTCAAGCGAGAAGACGGGGAGTTGATATGGAAATGAGTCAAGACATGGTAGAAAAGACGGTGACATTGATGATTCGTTCCTGCGCAAAAGCCAGTAGCTGCCACCCAACCTAGAGCATCCAGGAGGCAGGAGGGTGGGTGGCCTGCAGGTGACAAAAAGCAAGAGACAGGTACCTACATACATACATACCTTAGTACTTAGGTATCCATCTTGGTAGTGTGTACAGACTACTAATTGAGGTGTATTTCAAACCATTCTTCATGTCGAGGTGAACATGTGTAGTATTTTACTGATCCTTCAAGTGTAAGATCTATACCCAAGCACTGATAAGTATCTGTAGCTACCTACCGCTATGGATTTTATTGATTAATTCAGGATGCTTTTACATACTGTTCTGTTCTAAAAGATTGCTTTTATCCGATTCTTTTTGTCCTCTCCTGGAGAGAGGAGGAGAGAGAGAGGGTGGGAGCTGGAAAGGTGTGTCGGTGATAAGCTTGTGGGCTATCGGAAAACGCTGCCATTGGCTGTGTCCATGTCAGGCAGCTCGCCCTACAGTGCCGCCCCCCCGTAGCAGAGTGCACTGAGCACCTAATTTGGCTGTACCCCTTCTATCCTCACTACCTAGATAGGTACATAGACACTGGAAGGGATGCAGCCGCATGCTGACTTGAAATGGTAGAGCATTTCCTCAATCGGATTGTGTCTTGAAATCATCTCTTTGCTCTTTGCTCTTTGCTCTCTGCTCTCACCCAGACAAGACATGAGTCGGGTTGATAGGTGGCTGCGTTCCCTTGAAGGCGTGTGGCGACGTGAACATTTCATCGTCTCAGCCTCCAAGAATTCATCTGTCACGCCTCAATTTGCTTCTTTTAACCTAGAGATGATTGGGCTTCGCGGCAGAGACGGGACCGCCGGGGAGACCAGCGGACACACGGACGGGGCCTGCTATGCACCACTCGATAGCGTTGTCACTCATTGGCATACCCAACAAGATGAGAGACATGAGACGAGGCTGGCGGTCTCTCTGCGGCTGTCCTTCGGAAGTACATGCTCGAGGTGGACAGCCATAACAGGGGCCAACAAGCCCTCGGCACGCATCTCCAACATGTCGACATCAGGGCCGAATCTTGGGCACAGCAGACAGACTGCATATCCCTTGACGCTGTGCCTGTAACCAAGGTCGCATCCTGGCCTCAGATCATGCTCAATATTTGCCACCAGAACACCACGCGGAACGCCTCCAGTCTTTCCACTGCAAGGGCAGCCTCCACTGCGGTTCGGCCCCTTGAACGTCTAACCCGACTTGGTTGATTAGGTACTCTATGACCCATGCCCAACACATTGTTAGACTGTACAGAGTACACCGCAACATCTTCACACCAGAGTCATGGTGGTTTGCTGGCAACGCATTGCAGCCCAGCCCAGCCAAGCCTAGCCCACTCCCGTCCAGCGCAGTCGACCTCAATTCGGTAACGAATGGCCGAGTCTTCCCTCCTCACCTTTTGCTCCGGTCGGTTAAAACCTGAGGTGCGTCCTGGCTGCCATGTGGCTGGCTGTCTGTGGACTCGTGGAGTGGGCTCGGAGAATGTGGAGGCGCCGCGCAAGCGAACTGGTCCCTGATCTATGATAGATCTCCGAGCTCTGCTCTCGATCTTTGTCTGCTTCACATGTCAGTACCTGAGATCTATTTGTGGATTGGTGGTCAGATTAGTGGTACGCAATGCTACTTGCTATACGTAGTTGTATCCGTGCAAGACATGTGATTTCGTACATCAACAGATTTTGATGGGTACTGTGCCTACCTGGTCAGTCGCTGTATTCGCTATTTGTCCTCTGGGAGGGTTCTGTAACGATCCCGTTGCCCGGGTCCCAGGACGGTGACAGACTTGCCCTTTTATTATCAAAGTACACGTATCCCATGCAAAAGAATTCCGCTCCGCAAACTTCGGACAAAACACATGTGGGGCCGTAATCCGGCAAGCCGCCCCGACGGAAACACAAGGTCTGATAATAGTGATAGAACTCAGAGTAAGTTGGAAAGTACGGAATGAACATTGACATGCCAGCCGTGGTCAATGGGGAAGAAAAAGACAAGGACATTCTCGTAAAAGACCCCTACTTTTCAGACAAAAGTGTCACCCAAGTTGGTTCAATAGAGTAGGTAGAAAGGTTAAAGTGCTGCACCCATAGGCGGTGGTCGGTTTGTAACGAGTGCTAAATGTTGTCAAAAACAAGCAGACCAAGAGAGATGGAACCAGAAGAAGAAGGAGAAAAAAGTATAGAGCGTAAGAGTCATGGTAATGAGGCTTCAACTTGCAACAAGCCTTACAACTAGCTGCTCGACCCAACCCAGACAGCATTCCAATCCATGTCCAAGACGCCCGCAATGCATATACAAAGACTCCCACCATGGCACCACCTCATACATAATACATCATCATTTATCCAGCCCCTCTTCACCATTCAAGCGACAGCCTTTCAGCCTCCTCGACCAATGAGTCCATCACAGGCTGGCTTGCATTCCTTTCTGCCCTCGTCTTGGTAGCCTGCCTCATGCGTGTCCAAAACACAGGACAATCCTTGCTGTCGCACTGGACTTCTTCAACGGGCCCGATTCCGGAGCAGCTGCGACACAGAGAGAGCACCTCCTCCAGCCGACGCTCCTCGGCTGTTAGTCGCGTCTGAAGCGCGAGCAGCGACGAGGGGGTGTTTGTGCGGCAGGCCCTACAAAGGGGATTATTGACCTGAGAGGACTTGATGCCACAGACGAGGCAGTGGGTGGACTTTAGGTAGGATTCGAGGGTCGTCTTCCTGTTTCCGAGGGTAGTGGCGTGGCGAACGCGCTGCACCTTGGGCATCTCGTCGTACCACTGGCGCACGTTTGCACCTGCAAGGTTGAAGATGCGCTCCAGTGGAGGGATCAGGTTCTTGGAAATGTAGTACTCGGCATCGAGCTGCCAATGCGGGTTGTTGAGTAGTTCCTCGGGCGCCACGCATCGGTCGATGAGTCGCGCTCCCGGGGCACCAGTGATGACGACGTAGGGAACCCTTTCGCCATACTGCGGTTCTGCGCGTGCGTCTTGGAGTATACGCTTGGTGCTGATGAGTGCCCCTGCAGGCGGAGGGCCTTTATCAGAGTATGTGCCTAGACGGACTTCTTTGGCGAAGCAAAAGTCCTGTACTGAGACGTTGTTGCGCATGATCTTTTGGCATTGCTTCTGGAAGTAATCCTTGACTTGGGTGAGGTCTGCTGTCTCGAACAGTAAGCGAAGAGCCTTCTCTTCGATCTTTTGCTCCGCAGGTGTTCCATCACGACGGACAGTCTCGATTCCCTTGGCGTCGAACCCGGGGTTTACCTGGTCTTTGCTCTCGTACTTGTAACCGACGTATCGTTTCTTGGCCAGAAGAACGCATGGGTGATAGACTTTCTCAAACTTGAGCTTGATCGGTCGGGGATTCATCTCGGTGATGGCTTTTGAGATCTCATCGCCAATGTCGAATGCTTCGTCTCTTGTCCGGCCTTTGAGGTGGATGAATAAACTGTCGGTATCGCCGTAGACGACCTCTGCGCCCCATCTCTCGACCGAGTGTATATAGGCGACCGCTCTTTCAAGAGTTTCCCTGCCGGTCTGCACGATGCTGTCTGCGATCTCGGAGCAGGGCATACGCCCGGAGAACGATGCTGAAGTGTATCCATAGGTGACATTGGCCAACAGCTTGAGAGCAAGCTGTCGGTTGTTGAGGAGTTGCTGGAGGGGTTTGTCATCCTTGTCTTGCTTCATGCCACTTTTGACCATGACACGAGTCTCGAGAATCTCGGTAAGCATCTTGGCGAGCAGTGATTTGCGAATCTCCGTCTTTGCATACATCATGCCGTTTGGAGCAATGTTGATGTGGTCCTCCAGCAGGCCGAGGAGACCTTGCTGGCGCTTGTACTCTGTAAACCCCATCTTATTCATGCCCCTCCAATTGGTGACGCGACCTAAAAAGGTCGAGTAGCAATAGTTGTAGGCGATCATGACACTCGGATAGAGACTTTGAAAGTCGAGAACCAGGAGCGGGCTGTTGTAGAAGGCGCTCTGTGGCTCCATAACAAGTGGGAGACACTCGAGAGCGTTCTGCCCACCAACTTGCTTACGGCTGGGCGACACAAGAAGGAAGTTCTCAGGCTTGGCGATCCGGAACATGATTGACTCAACCTTGAACTGAGATCCCCGTGAAAAGACTGAAAAGAAGTCTACACCAAGGAGTCGGGCCTGCTCGCTGGTTCTGGCGATCAACTCATTCGCGTCAAGTATCTCAAGATCGAGTCGTGTACGGTTCTGGTAGTATCTCAACATCCTGCCTAGTTCTCGATGCTTGCCGCTCCGGTACCAGCTTGTGAGAGATTGCCAAGAATAATGAGGTATCCGTTGGTGGAGTAGATGCCACACGACGTTCTCCATCGTGTATTGAAGGAGGTTCAGTTCTCCTCGCATTGCCCTCCAGACATTGACCATGTGTCGACCAGTAACTCGAATCGTTGACGTGGTGTTGAAACCCCATCGATCATTCTCTTTGCCAAATCTGCCGTGCGACTCTGTCTTCATGCGGGAGAACTCATCACAAAGATTGTAATCGTATTTTAGTCGTGCTCTTTCGATCAGATAGCCCCATGAACTGCCATGAACCTCATACCCGGTCAGGATGTCGGGATCATGGTTCCTCACGATTTCTACCATCCTGACCATGAGATCTAATTCCGAGCTTTCTTCAACAAGTTCGGCAGTCGTCTGGCGCCGGACACGCTGCGTAAAGTCATTGTCGTTGGACAATAGCAGAATACCAGTCTGGACGGCCCTGGCTGGGTCTTGGCTACCCGTGGCAGTCTCATCTGACTTGAGTGCCCAAAAGACGCACTGGACCTCATCTTGCTCAGGATTAGGCACAAATTTCCCCCTGGTATTCACGTGGACTTCCAAGCTCATCGTGCTCATATACTGGACTTCGTGCTCGACGCTTGTCGATTTCTTTCCCTGTGTGTACTTGAAGCCATGGCTGTTCTTTGGCGTTGGTCCTTCAATCTGAGAGTGATAGTGTCTGGGGGTGAATGGAAGCCTCGACTTTTGGGTTGCGCTCACTTTACGCTCTTTCTCGAGCCACCAGTCCTCCACTTCATGCCATGTGGGCGGCAGACTGGCAAACTCCCAGCTTCTCCATGAGCACTTCTTCCTCTGTCGTTCATATTGAAACTCTGTGGTAGACTTGTCGAGAGTTTCGTATTTGAGTCCATAGTTGGCTGGCGAGGTGGCGGTTGGATCGAACTCGGGGAGAAAAGGTAAAGTGTTGCCTTTTAATCTAAACTCTTTCCCAGCATATTCGCGTGTTTGCCCAGGAACGTCTCTTTCCTTGCTGTAATGTGCATCCTGGTATATGGCATCAGGAAGCAGATACTCTTTCATGGAGGAGTTCACAGAAGCTGCAGATGGGGGTAGTGATGAAAGCACCTGTACTTGAGGACTGGCGAATCTACTCATGGCTCGCTGGATCCTAGATTGCTGACTGCAATCCTCGTCTTCAAACGCCACGGACGATACCAGGGACGATGACAAAGTCAACTGGGACAGGCCTGCCTTGGTGTGCAGAAAGCTGCTAGGATCAAACGAAACATGCTTGGTATGATGACCATCATCAGTTTGTTGAGAGGCGGATTTCTGGCTCATCTGGCTCAGGCGGAGTTTGGTGTTTGGATCATTATGGTCTTTGACTGCAGGGAAGTTCAATTTCTGGTTGGAGCCAGTGGCTCCTTTCAAAACGGAAACAGATGTCTTGTTGATTGATAAAGGTCCTTTAAGGATCGAGGAGCCCCTGGATGCGGAGGTGAGTGACATGTCTGTGTCTGCCAAGGGACTAGGAACCAAGTCTACCTCGTCATCATCGATAATTCGCTGCTCGTCAAGTCTAGGCCTTTTGTTAGACATATGGAGCGACGAGACATGTGCCATTGGCCGCTTGAGCTGTATCGAGTTGGAAGGGTTGGGCAATAGTACTTTCGGTGTACGTCCAATCAAACCCTCATTTTCTGCAAGATCAAGTAGCTCTTCGTGTAAGGGAATTTCAGGCAGTTTGCCAGACTTTAGGCCACTTTGGCATATTCCAATGATTGACGTCCCGGGGGCGCCCATGCCGAATTCATCGATGTCAAGCGCCGCCTGCTCCATGTCTTCTTCCTCGACCAACTGGTTTGTATAACCACGAGAACCCTTTGCGGCAGCTTGCTCCATTTCTATCAACGTCGCGATGGCCTCTTCGTCCGAATCATCAGAGAAAAAGTTGTCGTTGTCCTCGTCAGCCTCAAGCACTCTACGTTCGTCGACGATGATGCTGCTTGCCAGATCCTGTTCCTCCTCGTCTAGGCCCGACGGCAGACCCAACACCGGTGCAAGTTTTGACGGGAAAAGGTCCTCCACAGACTCTAGCGCTGTTCTGACATGTTCTTCATACGGGTGCGGTTTTGCAAAGGTTTCAAAGGTGAGCTCATCTGCGCCGGTAGTAGTCTTCTCTGCTGAAATGAGATTTTGTATCTCTGTTCGATATTCTTCCTCATGGATCCAACCCTGCGGTTGCGAGTCGCGAGGGTTAGCTGACATTGACACGAGAACCTCTGGCGGAAAGGGACTACTGCCTTCTTCCGGGTCCTGCATCTTGCGCTTGCGCCTCTTGGTCTCGTCTTTCCATAAACCAGCCATACTGTAGACAAGCTTCATGCCAGGAAGGGGGGTTTTCCGCTCAATAAAGTCATGGTGAAGTGGTCTTTCTTTGACTCTTTTCCGATTGATGATGTCTTGCACACATATATCTACTTCGATCGAGCAGTGACTACTGCGAGCAAGTGTGCTTTCATCGGTAATGTTGCTTTCAGGGATAGATCGACTGTGCCACATGTGTAATGAGTTCGAGCCCTCGCCATATTCAGGAACTGGAGATCGAAACTTGGTGCTTGATGCTTCCAAGTAGTCGCAGCCGTACAGGTTGAAGTCTGTCATGAACTGGAGAAGGTATTGAAGATGTGCCTCGTATGGTTGAAACTTGTATTCCATGATAACGCCTTGTTGAAGAAGATCCGCCAGTCGCGTCATGACTATGGGGTTGAACATGTACATTTTCAAGAAGAAGCGATATCCGACGTGAAAGCCGTAGAAGGGAATCCCCTTGACAAGAGTAATCCTCGCCACGAACCTTGCATTGTCACCTTTCTGATCCCTTCGATAACTCACTGCTAAGGCGTGATCGATAGAGAGATGGAAGCGATATATATAAGCACCAACTGGGAGAGGTCAACTACTGCCTATTTCTTGGTGATCATGGCCAAGCAAACCTTCATCATGGGACAAGCCCCCCTTGTACTCTACGTACAAGTAGGGGAGCGCGCCATGGATATGCGCGCATACTTTTTGGCCACTTGCAGTAGCTCCAAAGATTCGAACGATAGGGACTTTGGGCCCTTTTGAAATCTGTGAGGGACGGATATCATTGCGAAGCTGGGGGTCATATCGTGTTGGCGTCGCTTGATAATGGTCGATACAGTTGAGTCTGACCCGAAACAAGTCCATTTTCTTCGTACTTTGAATCCATCAGGGGCTCAATGGAAAGCATTTAGAAGATGAAGGAAGAAAGCATGGCTCACTTTCGAGAGAGAACTCCAACTCGTTATAATGGTCTTTGTCACTGCTCTTCGACGCGTTTTGCCATGCCACGGGCAGCGCGCGCGAGATCACGTGATGATAAGACAGCTTATCGAAAGTACCTATTTCCACTTCCATTTCGCGATCTGCAATTGAGACATTGCACATCTCTCGGGCTTCCGTCTTTTCTCTATTGCATTTCCAAGGCCATTTCGAAAAACACTCAGCATGGCTTCGACACCATCAAAGCCACCGCCATCGGGCGCAGGCGCAGGCGCAGCCTCGAAAGAAGAAAACATCTACATCCCATCCTTCATCAGTAAACGACCATTCTACGCTGGCGAAGAAGGCGACGATAATGATTACCTCAAGCATCAACGTCGCGAAGAAAAGGACGAGAAGTCTCAGTGGTACGATCGTGGCAGAAAAACCGGTCCAGCGGCTACCAAGTACCGAAAAGGCGCTTGCGAGAACTGCGGCGCAATGACGCACAAGAAGAAAGACTGCTTGAGTCGACCACGAGCCAAGGGTGCAAAGTGGACAGGAAGAGATATTCAGGCCGACGAGGTGATTCAGGACGTCAAGATGGGGTGGGATGCCAAGCGCGATCGCTGGAACGGCTATGATGCGAAGGAATACCTCAACGTAGTGGACGAGTTCAACCAGATGGAGGAGCTGCGAAAGCAGGCGACCAAAGGTGCAAACGGGGATGAGGAGGCAGATGAAGGCGACAAGTACGCAGAGGAGAATGACATGAGCAAGCACCAAAGTACAGCGACCCGCCAACTGCGCATACGAGAGGACACGGCCAAGTATCTGCTGAATCTCGACCTGGAATCTGCCAAATACGACCCAAAGACACGGGCACTGGTTGATGCTGGTGCATCAGCAGACAAGGCGGCAGACCAATTTGCAGAAGAGGGATTCATGCGATCATCAGGCGACGCCGGCGCTTTCGAGAATGCTCAGCGATATGCGTGGGAGGCCCAGGAGAAATCAGGTGATACCAGCCAACATCTGCAGGCCAACCCAACAGCAGGAGAATTCTACCGCAAGAAGGAGAGGGAAGAGGCAGAGGCAAAGCGTGCAGAAAGGGAGAAACTACTCCTCGAAAAGTATGGCGGAGAACAAAAGGATATGCCAGCTGCTTTGCGTAATATGGCCGTTACCGAGTCCGAGAAATTCGTAGAATACGACGAAGCTGGCTTGATCAAGGGTGCGCCCAAGGAGGCCAAGTCCAAGTACGCCGAAGATGTTTTTATCAACAACCATACTTCAGTCTGGGGCAGCTGGTGGTCCAACTTCAAATGGGGTTACGCCTGTTGCCACTCATTCATCAAGAACAGCTATTGTACTGGAGACGACGGAAAGCAAGCTTGGGAGGCAGCTGAGCGTCAACGCACTGGTGCCAATCTGGTCGAGGACAAGGAGGAAGAGGCTGAGGAGCCAGCCAAGGACGAGAAGGGTGACGAGGAAGAGAAACCGCGGAAGCGGACAAGAGAAGAAATGATGAATGGAGTGACAGAGAAGGAGATGGACGAATACAGGAGGAAACGGACAGCGACTAATGATCCAATGGCGAAGATGCTGGGCAAAGATGAGCTCTTGACATAGCGAAGCATTTATATAGATGATCATTGCATTCATTACGTTGACCAAATATTTACAAAGATATTACGGGCCACAATCAAACACTCATCACGTATCAGTACTAATGCAAGTGCAATCGTGAAATTGAATTCATGTTCCATGAGCTTCATTTACACAGATGAGGAGACACCAGAGGGTTTGTTGTCGTTACCCGGTGAAATCATTCCATTTTTATCCTCTGGCCAACGCCGCAAGCTATGAAGAGAACCCCCTTCCAATGAGTGGTATTCCATCACCAGGAGCCCTAGGCTTCAATGAGAACCGTTTTTCTGCATCTTGGGTGCATTTATTCCTCGTCCTCATCCTCGTCGCCACCCTCACCGCCCTCGGCGGCCTTGGCCTTCTTTCTGCGGACACGGCCGGGGCGGCCACCACCGAAGGGCGAGGTAAGAGCGAAGTCGATGTGCTTCTGGGAGTCGAGACGGACGATGAAGGAGGGGACGTTGACGATCTGCTTGCCGACTCGGATGTGGCGCTGGCGGATCAGGACACGGGCGTGGTGGATGGACTTGGCAAGACCGAGCTTCCAGACACAGGTCTGGAGACGGCGCTCAAGGAAATCCTCGATCTTCAGGGCCAGGACGTAATCGAGCTTCATGCGGGACTCGTCAAGGACACCGACACGGACGAGACGGCGAATGAGGGCATTGCCTTCAAAGAGACGCTTGGGGTCCTTCTCGTCGAGGGTAAGAAGCTGACTGTAGAGAATGTTAGACCATGTTCCCACTTGACGCAAACACAAAAGGAAAGGGAAAAATGAAATGCGAATTCGACATACCGGGCAGCACGGCGGATCTTGGACAGAGTCAGACCGACTCGCCAAACCTCACGCTTATTGCGCAGGCCATACTCGCCGACGAGCTTCAACTCGGAGTCACTGTTATTATCGGGTCAGTCTTCATTCACAATCGACTTGAACAGAGACAAGCTCATGTTCAGTGGCCGGTGATACTGACAGTCGGGCGGACTCGAAGGGTCGCCGGGGGACACGAGAGGTCTTGGAGTGGGCGCGAGGAGGCATCCTGAAGACTTGTTAATTGATGCGAGAGTGTGAGGTTCTCGTGATAGCACTCACTTGACTTGCTCCTTGAATGTTTGGCTGGAGTTGAACTTTGACACAAAGTCCAAAAGTTGAGAAATGTGCGCAGGGAAATCGAGAGTGGTGGGGACCACGTGCAAAGTGGAGAACAACCCTAAGAAAGCAAATGCTGTGACAACCAGGAGCGATCCACCCCACCCTAAACGCTCTTGCCCTACCGAGACCGAAAAAAAATTCGGAAAATCTCAGATCCCGCTCGCACAAGGCCGCCTTCGAGAAATCCACAACACCAAAGCGAAGGACTTGACCATCTCTTTCGCCAACCCACGACTGCTAACCCCAACCGTCCCGCGAACCGACGACAATTCGAGATGGGTCACTCATACGGAAAGAGAGCGGGCACCCGCGTATGTTCAACCGACGATTTGCGAAATTCAACGACGTCGGCATGAGAACTGACGAGTTTTGTAGTATGCCTTCAGCCGGGACTTCCGCAAGAAGGGTATGATTGCCCTGAACACCTATCTCCGACAGTACCGCGTTGGTGATATCGTCGACATCAAGGCGAACGGTGCCGTCCAGAAGGGGTAAGAAATGCTCTCTCCCGGGCGACAAGACGGATGCAAAAGTCGTGGGCTTGGACGCTTGGGAAATTCTGTGCGCCATGGAATTGGGTGGCTAACGATCGAGTACAGTATGCCCTTCAAGGTCTACCACGGCAAGACTGGTGTCATCTACAACGTCACCAAGTCTGCTGTCGGTGTCATCATCTACAAGCAGGTCAAGCACCGCTACATCGAGAAGCGAATCAACGTCCGAATCGAGCACATTCAGCAGTCCCGATCTCGCGAGGACTTTTTGCGACGAGTCAAGGCCAACGCCGAGGCCAAGCGCCAGGCCAAGGCCGACGGCACAGTCGTCCAGGTCAAGCGTCAGCCCGCTGGCCCCCGTGATGCCCGAACAGTCTCTCTCGGCGACAACCCCCCTCAGACCCTCACTCCTCTCCCCTACGAGACCACGATCTAAAAGAAAAGATATTGCGGGGTTTGGTGGTGCTTGCTTCTTTTTACTTGGGGTATTGCGTCCGGATGGGAAAGAAATCTGCATGGCAAGGGCTTGCGTTTTGATGTCCATAGGGAATGAAACCAGAAAGACATGGTTTGAAAACATGCCCTGTCTCTGTATCGAAGATACCTTTGGTGAACTGTGCCTGATATACGTAGCGGGCTCAGTGCTGGTTCGGCGCACAAAAGAACTGACGCTTCCATCCAATCTTGGCCCCTGTAATTCGGACTTGTGGTGCGAGTCGCATAGAATTGCGGTGGACATGTCTTGTTATTCTGTTTCTGGATGGATGTTGTCCTCCATCTCATGAGCAGTCTTGTATTGTGACCATCAGTGTGTATCCTGGTTTTCTGTAATATGAACATGTACATTCAGGTGAAAGCGGTCTTGTATGTTCACCCAGACACCTACGTACATAGGCACTCGTGGAGAATTTACCTTCACTGGGAAGTGCTAACCTAGACTTGCATTATCTGTCGTAAGTCTACTGTGACTTCAACGGAATCCTTTCTCCAACACTTGAATAGATAAACCTTCTCTTACATTTAGTTGAATGGGTGAGCCCAAACTAACACTAATTCGAGGATATTGGAGAAATCATCACACCAATTTCACTTTGCTTTATTGTTACCATGGGCTAACCCGTGATTGAACTGATATCTACGTCGGGATATCATAAAGCTAAGGATACTCTGACACTCTAGGTACGGGTCAGTATTTAGTTTAATTCATTAGTTTTAATATTCCTCGTCTATGAATTCTCCAAATCCTTCCATGATTTAGTAATTTATTGTGCAAAGGAGAAAGGCTGACTCAAGACCGACGTGTACCGTATCCAAATTTGTCCACGCAAGCTTAATGGTAGTATCAAAGACTATCGATAGTCTGTATTGTTTATTGATGCCGCACCTATGCAACTTATTACTTGTTATTCGTTTTGAGCTTATAACTCTTCATGTCCAAGAACTAGACCTTTGCATAATCTTGTGTATAAGCAATCATATTCATTGTCCAAGTCGGATAGATAGATAATTTGGCTGCCGACTACCGAATCCAACTTCCTTCAATTCATATTCACTTAGACAGCTGCCCCACATAGGTTGGCGAAGACCAAGGTACGTACCACGTATGACGCTGCCCTCCTGTCTTGCCGCAGCCCAGCCACTGAAAGCTACCTACCTACAGCATCGAATCGCAGCCAAGACGAGCCACGAGTCGCCCGAGATTTGTCAAGGCTGACGACGACACGAAATCTTGATCTACAGCAAAAACCTTGAGAGCGATCGCTGCCTAAACGCGATTCCTTCTCTATCTGTCTCCCGCGACTCGGTCTCTTTTTTACTTTGTTTAGCTTGCGCGGCGTTAGGCCTCGACGGGGAAGGAAATTGTCTCGTGATTTCCAGGGGTTGTGTCGGTAGCTGTTGAAGGCCACGACGGACTCTTTCTTGCGCATATTTCTACACCTCTTATTGATTAATCGCATCGCGGAGCTCATCCGCTACCAATTGCAATCATGGCTGCTGTGCGCGGCACCGAGCATACCAAGTCAGTGATTCACGGCCGCCCCGGATCTACGTACATCAAACCAAGCTGACTCTTTCAAATTGCGCAGAACCGATCAAGAACTCGCCATCAACATCAAGAAAGCTACGAATGCCGAGGAGATCTCTCCAAAGAGAAAACATGTCCGAGCATGCATCGTGTACACATGGGATCATCGATCCGCCGCTGCCTTTTGGTCCGGCATCAAGGTGTACGTCTCGCACCATTCATCATGATGACCTCTGCTGATCAGTCGTTTCAACAGCCAACCCATCCTCGCTGATGAAGTCCAGACGTTCAAGGCCCTTATAACGATCCACAAGGTGCTCCAGGAAGGGCATCCTACCGCTCTCAAGGAGGCAATGGCGAATCGCGCCTGGATTGACAGCTTGAACCGCGGCATGGGTGGAGGAGGCGAGGGCGTACGTGGTTACGGACCTCTGATCCGCGAATACGTGTACTACCTCCTCGCCAAGCTCTCCTTTCATCACCAACATCCCGAGTTCAACGGCACCTTTGAATATGAGGAGTACCTCAGCTTGAAGGCCATCAACGACCCCAATGAAGGCTACGAAACCATCAGCGATCTCATGGTGCTGCAAGATAAGATCGAGCAATTCCAAAAACTAATCTTCTCTCATTTCCGCAACGTGGGAAACAACGAGTGTCGCATCGCGGCCCTGGTTCCTCTTGTTCAGGAGAGCTATGGCATCTACAAGTTCATCACCAGCATGCTCCGGGCCATGCACTCCAGTCAGTGATTCATACTCCACCTTTTCCTGCATGTTTGTGCTCACATCTTTAAAGCAACCGGCGATGACGAGGCTCTTGAACCTCTTCGTGAACGATACAACGCTCAGCATTATCGTCTAGTCAAGTTCTACTACGAATGCTCAAACCTCCGATATCTCACCAGCCTCATCACCGTTCCCAAGCTGCCCCAAGATCCTCCAAACCTCCTCGCCGAAGACGATGAAGCCCCCGCGCTCCCTGCGCGACCCAAGCAGGAGATCGAGCGACGCCCATCTCCTCTACCGGAGCCCAAGAATGAAGGTCCCGACGAGATGAACGAGTTCTGGAAGAGCGAACTGGACCGCCAAAACAGAGAGTACGAAGAGCAGCAGCGAGTGCTTGAACAGCAGCAGCAACAAGCTCTCCTGGCCCAGCAACAGGCACAGCTCCAGGCTCAGCGTGACTTTGAGCAGCAGCAGCAACAGCTGATGGAGCAGCAGCAGCGAGAGCAAGAGGCGCTCATGGCGCAGCAGGCTCAATGGCAGACCCAAGGTCGTCTTGCCGAGCTGGAGCGGGAGAACCTCAACGCACGAGCTCAGTATGAGCGTGATCAGCTGATGCTTCAGCAATACGACCAGCGTGTCAAGGCTCTGGAGGGTGAGCTGTCGCATATCCAGAACAGCCTCGGCCAGCAGATGAGCAGCAAGGATGACCAGATCCACGCTCTCCAGGAGCAGGTTAATACGTGGAGGACGAAATACGAGGCATTGGCGAAGCTCTACTCTCAGCTGCGACATGAGCATCTCGACCTCCTTCAGAAGTTCAAGGCGGTTCAGCTCAAGGCAGCCAGCGCCCAAGAGGCCATCGACCGGCGGGAGAAGCTCGAACGAGAGATCAAGACCAAGAACCTGGAACTGGCCGACATGATCCGTGAGCGTGACCGCGCCCTTCACGACAAGGACCGCGCAAACGGCAGCAGCAAGGACGAGGTCGAGAGGCTGAAGCGCGAGCTCCGTATGGCGCAGGACAAGGCCGATAATCTGGAGCGCAGCAAGGGCAACGAGCTATCTACGATGCTTGCCAAGTACAACCGTGAGATGTCGGATCTCGAGGAGGCACTGCGCAACAAGTCGCGCCAGCTGGAGGATGCTCAGATGAACCTCCAGGGTGGCAATTCCGACCTTGAGCAGCTTCTCCGAGACAAGGAGGAGGAGCTTGAGGTGTACAAGGCGGGCATGGATCAGACGCTCATCGAGCTTAACGAACTCAAGCTGAACCAAGGCGACACCGACACCGCTCTGGACGGCCAGATCGACGCTCTTATCATGTCGAACCTTGACAAAATCAACGACATTGTTGATTCGGTTCTCCAGGCGGGTGTCGCACGCGTTGATGATGCACTCTATGAACTGGACTCCAACATGCAGGCTGGCAACCAGAATGCTTCTCCTTCATATGTACTTTCACAGATCGAGAAGGCATCCGCCAGCGCTATGGAGTTTGCTACATCCTTCAATAACTTCATCGCAGACGGTCCTAATGCGACACACGCGGAACTCATCAAGGCGATCAACGTCTTCTCCGGTGCTATTGCCGACGTCTGCAGCAACACCAAGGGTCTGACTCGCCTCGCCACCGATGATAAAAAGACAGACTCGCTCATGAATGGAACCCGCCAACCTGCTCTGTCAGCAGTGCAGTTTCTCCGAGGTCTCCAGAGCTTCCGACTCGAGGGCTTGGACCCTCTGCAGAAGACGGATGTGGTGATCAACAGCAACAACGACGTTCAGATGAACCTCCAGAAGCTCAACAAGCTTGTCGAGTCGTTCGCTCCCGGCTTCGGCAAGCTCACGAACAAGAAGGGGGATCTCGGTGACATTGTCGATTCAGAGCTGAGCAAGGCTGCAGACGCCATCGCGGCAGCTGCGGCGCGATTGGCCAAGCTCAGGAACAAGCCTCGCGACGGATACTCAACCTACGAGCTCAAGGTGAACGATTCGATCCTGGATGCGGCGACGGCGATCACCAACGCGATTACACAGCTGATCCAAGCGGCCACGACAACGCAGCAGGAGATTGTGCAGGCTGGGCGAGGATCCTCGTCGCGCACAGCATTCTACAAGAAGAACAACCGATGGACCGAAGGTCTCATCTCTGCGGCCAAGGCCGTGGCATCGTCGACCAACACTCTGATCGAGACAGCCGACGGCGTCATCTCGGGGCGCAACAGTCCGGAGCAGCTCATCGTGGCGTCCAACGACGTGGCGGCTTCTACGGCGCAGCTCGTGGCTGCAAGCAGAGTAAAGGCAGGGTTCATGTCCAAGAGCCAGGAGAAGCTGGAGCAGGCGAGCAAGGCGGTGGGTGCGGCGTGCCGCGCGTTGGTGCGCCAGGTGCAGAGCTTGATCAAGGAGCGCAGCCAAGAGGAGGACCAGGTGGACTACTCCAAGCTTGGAACACACGAGTTCAAGGTGCGGGAGATGGAGCAGCAAGTAAGTTTAGCCCTGCCAAGTCGTGTTTGCTTGCACCGCTCGATGGCGGACGTGTGCGGGCATAGCGTTTGCTATATCCGGCAAGGTTTATTTGTGCAAGATCAACGACTGACAAGCCACCAACAAACAGGTCGAGATTCTCCAATTGGAGAATGCACTGGCATCCGCTCGCCACCGTCTGGGCGAGATGAGGAAGATCTCATACCAGGAAGAGTAAGGATGCCGCTTTTTCGGTCGAGATTCATCACCCAAGCTTCAGCCTCTCGAGACGGCGATTGGCCAATGGGAATTCTCGAGAGCGGTAGGGAAGAGGAGATGTGAGACACACAAACAGACGCGACCCGTTGGAAAGGAATGAAATCGACGGCCTGTGGACGCTTGTTGGTCATTCTGTTCCGTGTATCGTATATCCATCCAAGCTTTGCCCCTCTTCGCGGCTTTCCTCGCGTCGCGAAAGAGATGGTCTGCCCCGTACCGCACCTGCACGCTATAATTGCCAAGGGACGGGGACGAATTGATGGCACCTACACGTGTGTTTTGCTGGGCGGCCGTGGTGTTGGCGTGCTAGATAGAAGGAAGAGAGTGGCTGAGCGGGCGTGCGTGTTCCGAATTCTTGGGATTTGTGACTTGTCTTTGACGCAATTGGAATCCGTTTGGTGATTTGCGATGATGCGAGATATGTGCACTGTATCGTGCGTAGTTTGTGGTTTCATGGTTGACGATGACACTGCCTGCAGACTTGACCAACTTGACTGCTCTATGAAGCTGGACCAAACTGCCTCGGCGTCATTATGCAGATCAAGCTCAACTCCAATTGAGCATCCCAGCTTCATCCATAGCAGTCTATACCCCAGAGTCCAGCTTGTACCATGAAGAGAAGCCCTTGGAGATGTACTTGGTCTACCGGTTCCCACCTAGAAAGATGTACGTTTCTCGATGAAATGTTGTCGTCCCAGTATGTGCCAGTGTTTAATGAAAAAAGAAAGAAAAAGAAAAAGAAAAAAAAAAGCGACGATCAAGTCTCGTCACATCCAAAGACGACGGTTACAGTATGCACAGTCTGCAAGCCAGTATCCGATCCAAGCGTTCCAGCGCCGTCGACGCTTTTGCCCGGGCTGGCGTGTCTCGCACTGGGACGGAGCTGTTTGCGTCGCATGCGTCTTGGCACTGCCGCAGCAGTAGAAACATTGGCTGCGGAGCAGTCTACAGTATGGAACGGCGACTTGGCTCTGAGCGATGGTGACAGGACAGGTGTGGGCGTTTTGAAAGTGGCTTGATCCATGTCAGGCCTTGCTGCAAACCCTCGAATGTAGAATGTACCATGACTGAGGCTGTTGATCTGGGGGTCGCAACGTCTTGGATGGCATTGGTCGGCCAAGCCCGTGTGCTATAGACGTCCGTCTCGTAAGCTACTTGCTGTCCCTCGCGCTTGTTCGCGCTCGGCTTTTGTTTGCTGTCGGCCACGTCCAGCTGCCAAGCCAGTTCTGCTAGCCCGGTGCCTGGTTTGATCGTCGACGGTAGCCTGCGCACACATCCATGCTATTTCCGTTTTGGCGCTCCCTGGCGCCCGGAGCTACATAAGGGTTTCCGTTGGGCTGCGGCACCCATTCCTTTCGCGCTGACTGTCGCCCGAGACGCCGAGGTAGCCATCCTCCCTGATCGGATCGTCAAGGGCCATCGTCATCGCTTCTCCTGGTTCTGCTGTGGAGACTCGTGCTCTTCTGGCAGCGCTAGACAGACAGGGCCTCAGTGGTAGACAGTGATAGCAGACGTCGTTTTGGGGTAGCGTCGCCGAGCATGTCTAGACCCCGGATCCAAGGACTGTGTGCACTGATACTGTGACCAAGCCCCTCCTCTCAGCCCTAGAGCCTCCGCCAAGCGGCTAGCCGCCAATCATCTGCATCGCGAGCCACACTGCCGCTGTCACCCTTCCTTATTATGTGGACCATGCAAATCCAATCCCAACCTCACTTGCTGTAACCACCCAGGAGCTGGTATTCTGTGTGTATTGAGCTACCTGATACTAAACGAAAACTGGCTCGTTCATCGAAAATACACCAACTTCATGCAATTCCCTTTTCAATCGGGTATCATACCAAGTGCCACCTACCACTGTCCATCTCAAAACCGTATGCTCTTCATTAATTTTTGACTAAATGATCAAATAGCGCTGTCGTGTTCTCCCTCAGTGGTCTGCTGAGAACGTATCGAAGCTAATGAATGCGTTAGAAGTGATGCCATCAAGCGATTGCTTTCAACTCACCTTCACGTTCTCGCTTTAATTGAGCATCCACGGCGTGGTCGACAGACCAAGCGCTAGAAAGGTGAATAATGCCTTGGTTGATGGAGGCGTCAAAGTCAAACTCGTCGACATTAGAATAGCTCCCATGAGGCCGATCGAAATTGTAGAACGTGTTGGGGTCATGAAGATGGTCGGCAATGGAGATCTGAACATCCTGAAAGCCAGTGAGGTTTTCAACTTCCCAGGAGTGAACGAAGCGATCTTTGAAGAAGGCAGCATCATAATGAGGGCCGAAGAGATCTTGGGCGGCTTGGTAAGGGTTGTCACGAACCGCGTTCACAAAACTAGTCTTCTCAGCCGTAGCTGGGACGGAATCATAGAGGGGTTCGAAAGTTTCGCTGTCGATGACATAGTCGCCAGCACCAGCACCAGTAGTGGTCATGATGCCATTGTTGTTAGCCCACATACGCTCCATGAGAGCTGGTCCAACATCTGAGAAGTAGCCTGCACCCAGGATGGCGGAGAGTAGATCGATCTCTGTAGCGGGATGGTCGCTATCCTGGAGCATTCCCACGGTCGTGGACAAGATGGCCAGATCCTGGCTGAGGACGCAGCTACCTCCATTGTCATGGTGGATTTCCCAACCCAGAATTTGAAGGTAATCATTAGGCTCAATGATTTTCATTGTAGGGCATGCAACACCGAGAAAAGCACTCAGGCTGACTCTGGCTCGGCCGACGTGGTCACGAACGAAGGAGTAGACCTTGGCAACCAAGGCCCATTTGTTTCGGTGAGGGTCCTTACCCCAGAGCTGAGTCAAGAATCCGGAGGCAGACTTCTGCTGTACATCGGGGAATAGCTTGAGGTAGTAGGCTTGAACTAGTTAGTATTGATCCCAAATAAATGAATGTCTACTCACTGCGAAAGGCCATGAAGGCATTCAGTGGGCGCTTGGCGCGCGCAGTTCCAGCATTCTTCATGCTCTGTTGCGGAGGATCGTTGTCAACTCCGATACAATCGACAGCAGGTCTGTCAAAAATCTCATTGAGGAGATCCGCAGCGTTCGGTGCAGAAATGATTTCCATGATGTCTTGCTGAGAAGCGCTTGCAAGAGCACGGACGAGATCATCCCGAGTGTAAGGCATGTTGGTGGTGAGAAAGAGTGCGAGTTTGGAGTTGCTCTGAAATATATAAGGTTATATACCAGTGACAAAGATCAGGGGAGAAATAAAGGAATTTAAAGTAACGAAGTGAGAGCTTGGAGGGTGAAGTTTGTTGGATGTAGAAGAAAGGGGAGTTTGAAAGGAAAAGGTCTGGGCGTGCGAAGCAGAGCGGGGTGTGAACAAATTTCTTGGCAGAAACTTAACAAACAATAAGGGTGGATGAGATAGGTATGGAGTGAAGATGCAGGGCAGTGTGTGGCAGCTGGCAGGAGATTCGCGATGACCGACAACACTTCCTAGCGCATTACAATACAATTATGGCTTGATATTGAGAGAAGAGGCCTCTATTTTCAGATTCAAAGATACAAGATACAAGATAAGTACATCTCAGTAAACTGAACTCAAGTTGGTCTAGATCTACTTAGACTATGGCCACCATACGTGGTAGGATTGCTGTGATTTACTTTACAACCCAATTTCAAACCGATTCCAAGTTCTGATGAAAAGCCATGGTAAAAAAGTCGCCACCTAGCTCTGTGGGATTCTCGAGAAATCGGAAAGCGTGAACTGCGGTGGACATGAAAGGCAGGGTGAGATATCCTCCTGAATCTGCACGAGGCTTCTGGACCTGGTACATGTCTATGTTAGCATATCTCGGAAACTAGAGATGGTAGACTAGATTCATGCTTACCAGAGGTGTATGATACAGATAATGTTCAACCACATCATTCAGCTGGTCGGCGGTCTTTGAACATGTTAACAGAGCTAATGAGATGCAAGAAGAATAACTTACTGTCTCACTTGGGATCTCTTTAGCATACTTTTGTCCCGAAAGCCGAGCCAGTCGCTTGTATTGCCGAAGTATTTCAGTCTCCGAGAGATGAGGTCTGAAGTTAGGGTTGGCCTTATGCCCTTTACGTTAGCTGTTTGCAATATTAAGTCGTTTCAATACATACAGCATCAATGTTCTGACGAGCCATAGAGTACCTCTCGCGAAAAAGGCTGGCCACTGTAAGAGCCGTGCTTGGCAATCTGTATGTAATCTGGCTGGATGGCCCCTTTAGACCGGTCGAGAAAGTAGGCTGCAGCTCGTTCCTGATGTAGTTATTCCATGGTGACCCGGGTCGTTTCAAGTAGGGGTGCCAGTATGGGGCAGTACGCCACTCATCGTCTTCGAATACCTTGACCAGAAGCTTTTTCCCGCATCTAGAGACGCGCACATCTTCTAATGTGATACCGTATTCAAAGGCTGGAGGCGTAGCTGAAGGTCTCTCGTTGTAGGGACTGCCCGAGATAGAGATAGATACCTTGAGAAAAAGCTCACGGGCTCTAGTCGGAGCGCAGTGGACATAGAGATGGCGCCATGGGTAGGTTTCAAGATGAGGTCCAATCGAATAGACAGCATAGAGGACTGAAATTGTGGCCTGAGAGATCAAGAAAGCTGTTTGAAGTTTGGGGTCCTTTGGATGAGCCCACTCAGATTTCCCCCTAAGCATTGTCATAAAACCTAGATTGGCAACGGGAAACTCGTTACTGTAGCCGGCAGCCCAAGGGATAAGTGCTAGGTCGGGCTCGGTTTCAAGACGACGGCCTTGATGATGTTGCCAGATGACCAAAACGGCCTGAGTGAACCACAACGAAATACTGGCGTCTATGAGAGCTCCAGGGTTCCCCTCAGGGGCCAATTTGGCTGCGGTGGAACGGATTTTCGTCAGAACCTCATTGTCATCGGCCAGGTTGGGTACTACTTCTGCGATTACGAAGGCTACCGCTCGGAGGATCTCTGTTATGGTTGATTAGCTCTCTGTTGGGCCCGAAAGGAGACACATACCTTGCTTTGAGAGTCTCTGGCGCAGTTTAGATGAAGGAATGTTCTGGAATATTACTTCTAGAACATGGGCATGGAGGGCATCGAGAGCCGCTTCAGGCATGCTGAATATAGCCTCCTCTTCCCATAGGGGGCTGAAGCTGAATGCGTTGTCCATGGTCTTGAGTGAGATGACGATGGTGGTGATGAAGTGAAAAGGGGAAAGAAAAACACCGGAGAATAAAGCGAGATGCAATAAGTGCTATTAGCCGCCAGTGCCTGAACAGTGCCAGGCCGGTGGGCTGCCATAAATAAAGTCTTTGGAGCACTTCTTCAAGACTCTTAGGGTTCCTGACAACGTGCCTATTGTTCTAGTGGAGATTAACTATTGTTCTGAGATTACCTATTGTACTTCACTTTCTTCAAGGTCGATTCCTGTTCCGACTGGCCTCACTCCCACACTTCTCCCCTCACGCAAAAGCAATTCTCTATTCTTCATTACTGAACACCAACCTACAACTTGTCTTTGAGAAGTCATTTTATCACTTGGAAGATGTCTATTCCATCACAGAATGAATTAATCGAAGACTCGATGGGAGTTCGCATGCCCCCTGAAGCCGAAGTCCCTTTCACCTTCGTCTACAGCCAGTTGGAGTCCGACGTTCACGTCTTTCTCCCAGAGAATGCATCCATGCGTTTAATCCATCATGTTGCAGACAATCTCAGGTATGCCATTGCTCACGTAGTAAAGAATCCAACTAACTGTTATAGCCGCCGTGTTCAGCAGCCTGTGAAAGTGTTTCACGATAAGGAACGAAGGAAATACAGACTTTGTCCTATTCCCATGGATATTTCTCCCGACACCTCAACTTATGGCCGGTTCTGTTTCACTCGTGGTATGATTTATCAGGCTTTGTGCAGCAGGTGTTTCTCTAACAACAATGTACACAGATTGGTCGACTCCAGTGAGAGTGTCCGTGATAGATCCAACCGTTGGTGAAGGCGGACGCCGAATTCCACGACCTAGAAATCGATGGATCCTATACCGACAGGCAAAGTCGCAGGAAATCACCAATCGAAACAAGGGACTCACGCCATCGGAATTATGTAGGTAGTTTTCCACAGAGATATGGACTATTCTAACATGTGTTCAGCAAGCATCATTGGCCGAATGTGGGACTCCGAGACTCCTGAGGTCCAGGCTTACTGGCAACGACTGGCTGATGAGGAAGAACGTAAGCACAGAAGACGATACCCAGGGTACAGATACGCCCCGAGCAGAGCCCCCGGCCAAGAACAAGTTTGACCACTTGAGCCATGTTCAACCTTGGACCGTCGTGTTGGGCCAGGGACTTCTGGGATTTCCCCAGACGCTTATAGTCCACAAAACATTGTTTGTAATCAATTGCGAAATGCATTCGGAAGTTCTTATTTGCAACGGTATTCTGAAGAAAGAGGAGCAGATTAAATTAATTATGTCCAGGGAGGCAATACGCAGCGGGGTTGTCTGGTGAGGAATTAGGCCAAAGTTTTTAGTGATTGAGTGAGGATGGCATTAATGGCGGTAGCACAGCTTGCAATCCACTCGCTCTATTTATTCTTGCGCTGGTTCATGGTATACTCTTCACCCCTATGATTAAACATTAGGTAGTTATCGACGTAGCAGATCGACATCGCTCTGCAAAGTCAGGGAGTGAAAACTAAATCGACGTCTTCATTCTACTCTTACTTCATCACGGTTCCACTTGCGACATGCATGCCTCACATTCACAGCACAGCACTCATGTTCTGCGCGGTATGGTACTCGTAATGTTTGTTCTGACTGCTAGACTCTAGCTCGTTTCGAAACTCGAGACGCACGACAACATGACCTCCAAGTGAGGAATTCATTTTTACATGACTGCCCTGACAGATGAACCATTCCTTTCGTTCAGAGATGCCAACTCTTGACTCCGATAAACACATGGCGTTTCCCAACAACCACCTCCCAGGCCCCAGCTCCAGATCATGAGCCACTCCAGTCGCTGCTCCAGATGAATGTACTGCAGCGCCACTCTGAATTCTTTTCCTTTTCCCCTGACGGTCCAAGCGGACGTGGGCAAATGTAAAACGACCGACCTGTCATCGAAATTAGCTTTCAGAGTTCAACATTGCATCGGCCAACCGCGGTGTTGTGTAACGGCTACGCCACCACATGCATGTTTGCTGACTCTGTACGACGTACCACAATTGACTCCTGGCTTCTTGGTAGTGAGGCTGATGCAAGGCTCGTTGTGTTCGCATCGGGGTGCAACCCTCTTGCCCAGCAGCTTGGACCAGTTCTCTTTAGCCTGGATCGGGTCGAACACTTTGTCAGAAGACCCGGCATCGCCGCTTTGCTCAGAGACATGGGGCGGTGATCTTTCTGCAGGAGTGGTCAAAGGAGCAGACGAGGGGCTCTGGCGGCTGGCGGGTCCCTCTACTGATCCGGAGGGTTTCTTTGTTGGACAGGGCGTCGAACTTGCCGCTACTCGTTCTGGATTGCCAGCTCGGACTGCTGTAGCCTTTGGTTTGAAGAATCCCTGTAAAGTTTGTTGGCCCGGTGTCACTTTGCTCTTGGGTTCGACAGCGCTCGGTGTAGTCTTGGTCTTCTTGGGAGGCCGAGTCCTTGTACCGGTGGTCGCTGCAGGTCTCTTGGTGTTCGACTCAGATATCGACTGTTGAGCTGGTTTAGCAGTCTCACATAATCTCAAAGTCGAAGAAGCACTGACAGGTGACTCTGAAGTCCTGTCTAGCTTCTCTAGCACCTCTTGTGCGTTGTTATTTCTGTTTCTCAAGGTTTCTGCAGGTGTGTCCGTGTTCGTAGTCTCCTGGGGAGGGACGGCTGGGGCAGCTTTCTTTGTAAACATGTCGCGGATGCTCTGCCGTCGGTCAAATTCTGGTATCAGCTTTGCGGATAAAGGGAGAAGATCCTTTGTGTCCCAATCTCGAAGACGCGTCGCGCCCTCAAACATGTCGAGGGGATTCAGCATCGCGGCCAAGGCGCGCTCTTTACCTCCCACCGTCACTTTGTCACACAAGTTCGCAAAGACCGGACAGTGGTCGGATCCCATCAAGCCCTCCTGGATGTTTGCGAAATTGAACCAGCTCTTGATGCCATCACTGCACAGGATGTAATCAGTGCGACTGCCGTTGTTGGCAGGCCGGGTGTTGCGTTTTGTATCCCAGCAGGTGTTCATGCCGTC
The DNA here is from genome assembly GCA_013266265.1 of Fusarium sp. NRRL 66182. NCBI lineage: Eukaryota > Fungi > Ascomycota > Sordariomycetes > Hypocreales > Nectriaceae > Fusarium > Fusarium sp. NRRL 66182. The sequence goes on from JABFAK010000591.1 coordinate 33,274, forward strand.
CCGCTCAGGGTGAAAGCAGCGGCACAAATCCCAGAGAACAGGCGATTCACAGCCTTGGTCTCTCGGACCCAGAACGCTTCCCTCAAAGATGAGTTGATTGAAGATGCGCCGCACAGGCATGTTCATCCAGTCACACAGATCAATCCCCTCCTTGCGCAACGTCTCGGCCACGTTGGTTGAGTCGGCCTCGGAACGAATGACGTTCAAGTCGCCTGTAAGAATGACTTGCTTTCCTTGGGCGACAAGGTTTCGAATTCGCACAGCGAGTGCTTGGAAGAAACCAATGCGGAACTCATCCCGAGATTCGTCGCGATTTGCAGGACTGTACACTCCAAAGAGCACGAAGCCAGGAAACTCGAGGATGACGCAACGGCCTTCTGAGTCCAGAGTTGCTTCGTCAACAACACCATTGAGTTGGCCCGGTCGAGGATAGCCCCCAATCTGCTGGCTCTCAGGGAGATCGCGGTAGCTGGTCGTGGACTTTGGGGGAGTCAAGATGCCGGTGATGCCTTCTTCAGCTCGTATGGGGGCACACTTGGAGTTGCGTGTGTAGATGGCAACGCCAGAGTACCCTCAAGATTGTTAGCTGTTGTTTCTGATCAGGGGAGGCATCGCACCTTTCTTGTGTTTGGGTAAGCTGAAGAAGACATCCCACCCGGGAACGAGAACCATATCATCGCGCAAGTCCTTTCGTTGGATCTTGGTCTCTTGCATGACAATAATGTCGGCTTCTAGGGTGTCGAACATAGCCTGTGTGGGTGTGAGTGAAGAGGTCGACGGTGATCAAGGTTGAAAGAGGAAGAAGCGCACTTGAAAGGTTCTCTTCGCCCTCCAAGGCTGATAGCCAAAGGGATTCCTGTGATGACGAAATAGTTAGGATGGTTTTAGTGTTTTTTTTGGCTGTGAATCACAAACCTGATGCCATTGACTGCAGGGAATGTTAGTCTTTTGGCGAAGAGAAGAGCGGTTGGACTCACCGTTCCAGGTGGTTATGCGAAACGCCATGATGCTGGTTATTCTGCTCGAGTTTCAGAGGCCAATTATCGTCAAAAATGTATCAGAGCTGAGGCTAACAGAGGCACCACGCCTCATCCCGGGTTGCTGGCCGGTTGCACGGTCATGAGTCGAATGGTGAAGTAATTTGGTTGTAAATTGTGGACAAGGAAGAATTGCTGAGAACAAGAGAAATCACGCAAGATATAGAGCTTGCAGAGTATTTTCACAAAAGGAGAACAACCTGAGGCTCATCAATTTCGAAGTCGTGATCTTGATTGTGTACGAGGTTGGTCGCGATCTTTCCCATGACGCAGGGGCCCCGCCGCGTGGTGTTGCACTTTCCGCTCGCGCCGACTTCACGTGATCACGTGCGTGAGAGCAGAGAGAAAAAAAGGTACCTTACAATCAAGGCACCATTGATTGGCGGTTCTAACCGAGCTCGTCCAAGAATGACCTGATCACAATATTGCTTGGAATCATCAACCGTCACAGCGAACAACAACGTCACCATGTCCGCCGTCCGCTTCACCCGCGCCGCCACGCGCGCTTCTGCGCAGCTCCGCGCTCCCCTCCAGCGCCGTTTTGCCAGCACCGCCGAGAACGAGTTCATCAAGGAGCGCCAGCACATCAAGGAGCACGCCACCGGCACCACTGGTCAGTAGCCGGCCGATGACGCACGATTGGGCCAATTCGAGGTGTTGGATACAATTACTGACGATGGACAGAGCTTTGGAAAAAGATCTCTGTCTAGTACGTCCGAACCCGACGTTTGAGCGAATTTCGAGCCCGGCATCGATTCCGGTGCATCGCAAATCGGAGATGACGATATGGCAGTGATGCATTGAGCCAGGAAAAGCTAACATATCGAAGCGGTGTCCTTCCCTGCCTCGTCGCCTCTGGAGCCAATGCCTACTGGCTCTGGAATGAGCACTGGGATCACTGGAACCACCTCCCTCCTCTGGAGGAGCGAACCGAGTACCCCTACCAGAACATCCGTACCAAGAACTTCCAGTGGGGTGACGGAGACAAGGTGAGTCTTTGATGTATAATGCGGTGAACGAGAAGTTGCTAACCACGTATCAGACTCTCTTGTAAGTTGTGACATGATTTCTGGGAAGAAGCTCTGGCAACCTAGGGGAGCGTTAAGAAGCTCCGGGAAGCTTTGATAGTAGCTCTTACACCACTGGGCTTCCTAATCCCTTCTCCCACGGCTGCTAGGGATAGTATACTAACTGCGTACAGCTGGAACGAGTCCGTCAACTACCACAACAAGGACAAGGTCGCCTAAGTATCATCTCTAAACAGGTCATGCATTGGACACTTGCTGGATCACTCCTTCGTGGACTACTCCCTCTGGAGATGCCTTGTACATGTTCCCTAGATTCGAATTGACTGATTGCTAAACACTACACTGTGAATCTTGGACACATCTGATCTCTGTCATCGCTATCGGTATCGTGAGACTGAGTGATTCTCAAACGTGATCGCCTTGCAATCGAGCTCCGGTCCGTTCGGACGAGTTTGAGATGGTGGTCCAAACACTGCCAACACGTTTTCCACAGGATCTTGGATGGCCAGATGCTCAAAGGTCCTGAGATCCGCCTTTACCACCGAGGCCAGTGCCGAACGACAAGGCAGTATTACGTGGTGCAAAACCCAAGAGGATCATCTAGCCTTGGAAAGACCGGGTACGGTCGAGGCTGGCTCACAGCCAACAGAACGCCTGCACTGCTCTTACTACCGGGAGACAGGACCTCGAACCACTTCACAATGGGAGTCAGATTGCACGTGATCCATATTTCCTGGCAAGCTTATCGATAAGCTCCCACGACCTTGATACAGTATCTCTCTCTCTCCCATAATATCGTATCCATAGCTGCTCACATGTACTCTTTCATCACGTCGCATAGCAATAGCAGATACCAAATGTTGACCGCGCGAGTTGTACAAGTGTTGCGTTTGGCGGTTCCTGAAGAATAGATTTATCAGTACATCTTCTTGATCGGAAAGACACGACTCACGATACAAAGGTCTAGCCAGAGAGAGTGTGAGTGAGCGAGTCATCGCTTTCCCGTTCCGTTGCACGCTGCGCAGAGTCTCCCCCCCTTTAGTCCTTCACCTTGACACTGTTCACAGGGCATCGTAGGTAGTATAGTATCAAGATGACAATGACCTGAGCCCAAAGTTTTGTGCACGAAGCGGCATTTATATCTTGATGATGGATGGGGGTGGTATAATTTGAGCCAATCAAATCAGGATCCGGTGATTTGCCATCACGCGGGCCCCTCTCAGCTTCTTCCGCGTCTTGTGCGGGGTTCTCCCAGCTTTACTCACCTCATCATACCAGATCAACATGTCATCCAACACATCAGTCGAGGAAGCAAAAGCCGATATTTATAACAAAGGATTCTACAAGCTCGACGATGCAGAGATAGGGTCACGGATCGATGCGATGCGTGCTGGCGACCTCGACTTTGGACTTTACAGCGAATCGGGCTTTGACTTCTGTCGAGGAAGCATTCTTTTGAATCCTGTCAGTATCCCTCTCCCTCTCCCTGTCCTGGGCCAGCGCTAAGCAGATGCAGTACGTCCAGGATATAATCAGCGCCCTCAGCTCCGATGTAGGATCACCGTATCTGCTTGCGTATGCAGACGAGCTCGCCCCCGACCCAGGTCATGTACAAACGCTTCAGGACAAAGGTATCAACCTCGACTACCTAGTAATCCAAGCCTGGCCGAGGGAATCAAAGGCTACTTTCTATTCTCGGTCCCACAGAGCACGAGATATCACCCGGCGTCAAGCACCAAACTTTCTTTGGGAAGCGGCAAGAGCACAGCTGCTACAGCAGGGATGCGAAGCAGAGGATTGTACATTTGAGCAGGGTGGATTGTATGTTCACCCCACCTCCCTTGTATCTACTCTTACGCGCTTACACATTCTAGGGTGATTTTTGACGCAAGAACTTTCTTCCAACGACTGCAAGATAAATCATATTTTTATGTATATGTCAAGTCGCTCGAACTGGATCGGCTTCGACGACAAGGCCGTCATGGAAATTGGGGCGTGCAGCCTCCTGCATCCTACGACGCGCATGAACTGGAGAAGCTACACGTATTTACAAAGTGTTGATGATGAAAAAGTCATCATGCCTTGAACAATAATAGTATGTAGATACCCCCAGACCCCCTCATCAATATCTATTGTTTCCACCCGCCAATACCACTCCCACGAGGCTAGAAGCCCCCACCGTTACCACCGACTTGCGGTAGTATCGCTCCCATGTCGCATATCCCATTGTTGCTGCTGTCACCTAGGAATTGCCTGGCGTCAAGATAGAATACTGGGTCAAACAGCCCGTGGCCGCTCCTCTCATCGGATCGTTCCGCGTCGAGATAGAACGTACCGTACGCATCTTGTTCTTGTGGGGTTGGTGTATGATGGAGGGACTCGGTGCCACCAAATCTAGACCGTATTAAAACTTCAGTCGCAGTGCTCCGCGGTCTTTTGCTCAAGGTGTCAGGTAGTGGAGAGGTCGATCTTCGTTTTCCATGTTGGCATGACTCTTTTGCAAGTAGAAATTCATGTTTAACCCGCCGTCGGACGGCCTGCTTCAGGCGTTCGGTGTGCTTATTGTGACACTTGTGTCGTAGAAAGACGTTGGAAAACTGAAAGGTCTGCTGGCATCCACCTGGACAGATTACGGCGCATTCAACGTCTATCAGGGTTAGCTGTCGATTATTATCGATAAGAGTGGGTGCTCTCACGTTCTTGGAAATGCCGCTTTAAATTCGAATAGTCTTTGTAATAATGTGTGCAGTCTTTGACTGGGCATTCAGAATCGTGAGCGCGATCGTAGTTGACTTGAAGAGGGTATAGATGAATGGTGCTGTGGGCGAGCTTCCTGAGGAGTAGCATTTCACGAAGCTCGAGTCGTCAGCACAGGAAGCAAGCCACTGGGAAGCTCAAGCTAACCTCGTAGTCTCCAACGTGAGCTTCAAGGGCTTCAAGGGTTTTAAAAGATTGTTGGCAGCGTTGGCATGTCTGCGGCCCGCTGGACCCGGACTTGTCATGGGAATCATGATTGCGACACAGAAAATATTCTTGAGCAGTACGCTGGGCTTGAGACTATTATCTGGGTTAATCAATCATACGCAAAAGCTACAATGACTGGCTTACATCGAATTCTCTGTGGTGGCTAGATAAAGCAGCGTCGTCGTCGAATACGCAATAACAAATCTGGCATCGTATGAGTGACATGGTGAGGTGAGGAGTGAGAATGTCCGTCAGGCAGTAACTCCGCCCGATGCCACCTCAGGCTGGGGGGCACGGTCATTGATCCGTCCGTATTACTCCACCCTCTCCCACCTCAAAAATATATATAGTCCTCTCTTGATACGCAAAATTCCAACTCCAAGTCATCACCATTTCAATATTTCAATATTATACGACCATGTCTACATGTAAAAAGTGCAGTGGTCTCGGAGTGAAGGATGGCGGAATCTGTGCCGCGTGTAATGGAACCGGGGAGGGCTGATCCATACTTTTTCTATTGTAAGTTCTCTCCAAGAAATTACAAAGGTTATTGAGAGAGAGTATTACTAATTACGAGTAGGAAACTCTCTCGACTCGCTTGTTTAGTACTGTTGGAAACCAGAGATATATGAGCTATGATGAGCTATCATCTCCTGTGCGGTGTAAACAAGTACCTGTGATGGGGTGATTTGCAGCATCCCAGGCCTCTCCCGGGATGACTTGTTGGTCTTATATGTTGGGCATTGGTCGCTTGCTGCGTTGTTTCATATTTCAGAACTTGTCAATAAGCGACTCAAGGTCACATGCTAATCAAATATCTACCACCACGTCACCATCTCATCGGCTCTCAGACAGCAGGAAAGTATGTGACCCTCGCTATTACAGCCAAAATGAAGCTTATGCTCAGAGTTAAAAGGTTGGGCGTATTGATGACTAAATGATTGCTCGTCGGCTTGCGCTGTGTTGATCCTGTTGACCACTGTTAAGGATGTATAATCTTTAAAGTGTCATCCATACCAAGTTTTGCACTAGGAAATCGAACCGAACAGGAGGAGCTGTCTGTCGATTTATCTTTGGCTGCGACAACAGCAGAGCAAGTTCACGGGGGGCTTTGTCAACCAACATGTCCCATGTAGTCGAGGCCTTATCTGGTAAAGTGCCCACAGGAATAATAGGTCTATGGTAGATATTACAAGCCTTGCACATTAAATGGGGGAGAATCACTTCCCAACAGGTGTCCACATATGTCGAATACCTTGTCTTGCCCTAGATATTTGGCTGGTTTGCTACGTACGTAGTACAGTCTATGCGTAAAGGTTCCGACACAGCCTAGATCTACCTAACCTTTCTTAATTTAACCTTTCTGCTTTAATAATAAATTAAATAAATTATATTTACTTAATTAACAAGTTATATATATTAATTAAAAGAGAATTAAAAATATATTTTAATAATATAATTTAATAATTAATAATTTTTATAATTTAAATATTAATTT
>JABFAK010000592.1:0-16397 GCA_013266265.1 Fusarium sp. NRRL 66182
CCCTTATCCGCCCCCTCCATACATATACGCCCTCGTTGTTCATGTAAGCTTTTACTTCACCTCGAAACATGGTTGCTTGGTAGTTCCAACGTATCTTCAATCAATCATCATTACATCGCTAAAGTTACGACCATCTCACAATTGTAATTAAAACAACTGACGTGCCTGGGGCGTAGGCGTTTATCTTCTGTTTCGTTTCGTCTTCTCAGGCGTCTTCTCTCAATGTCTCACTTCCCCAATGTTTCTCTCTATTACTCCTTTCAGCTCCTCTAAATTAGTCTAGTTACCGTGCACCTTTTTTCACTTCTTTTCTTTTTTTTCTTCTTCCAATCTGCACCGATCACTTGGTTTCGGGTCCCTTTATTTGCTTTTCCCTCCCGTAATCCAAGGGAATAACCGTTGTTCTACACGCCCTCAAGCCTTTAAGCTAAAGGTTAATCATGATAACAACAGCAGGCCAAACCTTCATCTCGTCGATCCTCCTGGTGCCTGTTTGCGGTGGGAATGTTGTCATTGTCCCTTGCTCTAGTTTCATTTGGTGATGTAATGATCGACAACTTTGACCTGTCAATCTCAAAAGTTTCTTTAGCAGATCGATGACATGAGATCTGAGGCTTCATAGCAGGAATTTAGCTGAAACTGGGAATCACTTACGCCCAAATCGATCAGATCTTCAGACCATCATGTTGAAATCACGTTGCTTGAATGGTAAAGTCCTGAATTTCATGTCAACTACCAAACGATATGCCTGTCCTCTCTAATAATCAACATGGTATTACTATCATGATCAAAAAGCATTTCCCAGTTCGTTAATCCTCTAGACGCCGCCCTGAATACCAGTACCAGTAGCATGACTATTATGACATTGACCGCGTAAATGCATCATTCCATTTTACCAATGGCCTCGCCCTTTTCGTGTGCTCAAATCACCCTCACCATCCTCCTGCTGCTGTCATCGTCACTGGCACATGGCCATCGATCGCGTCTCCTCTCCGTCGCTTCATCGGCCGGGGGCTGCCATCACGGTCAGCACCCGCCATCTGTGCCCATTGTGATTGCGTCCACAGGGCTGTCTGGTCACTGCTGGGCTCGACCTTGTGATGCGATCCCCAATCTGATCCGGCACCAGTGCCTGTAGACCAACTGTCCAACGCCGGCATGTCCCAGCCTTGTAGACCAGTGTCGCAGTCGGAACTATCATAGACAAGCGAGCTTGACAGATCCAATGCCGAAGTGGTGGCTGCGCTTTGGAAGTGGTTCACAGTGGACATGACCGGCTTCAGGTCTGCCAGTGTTGTTTGCGCATCGTAGTAAGCCGCATGATTGTGCCCGTGACCAGTAACAGGCTGGCTCTCGCCCGCCGTGCTGCAAGTCGACGACATGAAACCAACACCCGTGCTTGGAGGCATGCCGTGGTCAAAGCTGCCCGGGTACGACCCTTGTAATCCTGCCGTTGGTGGAGGTGTAGCGAGTCCGCCAGGGAAGGACTCGAACAGCGTGAGCCCATTGTTCGTTGTCGGCACTGCTGGCACTTGGGCCAGGCTCACGCTAGGATCCCATGCCGAGCTAAAGGTTTCATTCATGGCTGCTGTCATATGCTGGTTGATTGAAGGTGTGGGGGACATGATGGCATCTCGCGACATTGAGGTCGAAGGGTAGACGAGGGCCTTCTGCTGGTGGTAGCGCGACATGGGGTCGTTGATTGTCAGCCATCGCCACGATGTACCAGCTGGCTTGAACACTGGGTTGTACTTGTACCATTGGTTGGTTGTGTTGAACCTCCAAAAGACGATACCCTGTCGAACCCATCGGTTCGAGTCGGGTGCACATGACCAAAGCTCTTGGTACATGGCAACCTTGCAGATGAGGTCGCTTCCCGTCAGATCGCGGCGGGCCCAAGAAGCGGCATCGCCGTCATCCTCCGATCGCTTGCGCTTGCTGCTGGATCGGTCAAGATCATGCTTCTTACGCTCATCCCCCTTTGACCGCTTGTCTTTCTTACGCTGGTGCTCCACGTCGGGATATTGCACAGCCATGCTCAGAATGCTAGCCCACTCGACAGCAGGGAAGGGGACGTGAATGTCCTGACGAGGGCGGGAGTGACAATCGCAGTCGGGCTTGGAATCGCTGCAGCCCCGACGGTGAATTCCTGTCTCGTTGGTGTATACACTCTGCTTCTTGTCATCGCCGTGGAGCTCAGACGGTCGGGTAAGGCGTGTCACACACTTCCACCGGTGGTTTTGGAGGTTGGGGTTTGTGATTGCCACCTCGACAAAGCCAGTAAGCTCAGACCCTGAGGGGAAGCGAGCGTGCTCATGCAGCTCGATAGTAGCGCACATCTCAATGAGCAGACACTCCTCATCGCGAGTGGGAAGATCCAGAGTCTCATAGATCTCAGGCGCATCCTTCTGCCAGCGACGGGTAACTGTCTTGACACAGGCAGATGTGGTTCGGTCCAGGGAGCGGGTGTACTCGTGAAGTAGCACATCCTTTCCAAGAACACTTGGGCTGTCATCACAGTTGTTGTACTTATTAAGGTGGGGGAAGGACTCTGTGTCCAGAGGAGCATCTTGGGCGTCATAGGCGATCTCATCTCTGAACTTGACCTCGGACGAAGAGACATAGATCTCTGCTGTCTTTGGGCGGACTGAGATCAGAGACTGGAGAGCCAAAAGTTGTGAAAAGTATTCGTAGTTGGGCTTGACATCGGGTACTCGACCCTCTGCAAGAGCAGTCAAGACAGGGTTGGACTTGAACGATTCTTGCTCCTCCTCGTCATAGTAGTCCTCTGAGTTTGTTGAGCCTGGCTCTTTCTTCTCCTCAGCGGGGAATAGGAAGTGGACTGTAGATGTCAGTCAGGGATCGAGGCGACAAGCTATCATAAACTTACAGCATCGCAAGTCTTCAAAAAACTTCTTGACTACTTGCATGTGACTCGAAACCTGCTTCCGTCCCATCTGTTCAATACTATCATTGCTGTTATCGATTCGGAAAATCTCCTTGCTACCAAGGATCGCAATGCAGATCGTGAATATGTATTCGCTGATAAGCATGTTTCGGCCATGTAGCTTTCCTCCCATGGAAAACTTGCGTCGGCCCATGTGAGGCATGAGGAGAACGGCTATATCTATCGCATTAGTGAAAGTTCAACCAAGCACGAGGCAATCATGTTCTTACAATCAACAAAGGCATCCTCAAGCTCAGGTCTCCTCCAAACACCACCCTTGTCCTTCTGGGTGTCTTTGTGTGCTTGTCGGTTACGGTACTGGCGGAAAGCAGGCCAGAAGTAGAGAGGGTTGACGCCATTTCGAGGCCTTCTTTGGTACCGGGGCTGGTTTCGTGGTGTAGGAACGCGGTACAGGCACTCGAATGATTGTGAGGGAATCATGGGAGCTGGAAGGGTGGCGGGCACGGATGGCGAAATGCCTACCGAGTTCTGATAGCACGAGACCATGTTGTTGAAGTTGTGTGACTGCACATTGTTGTTGGCTTCCCGTAGAGGTAGGCGACTGTTGTTGTGATATGTTCGTCGAGCATCTTGAAGATAGTCTGGTGAAGGTGTATACCGTTGCGACGACAGCACCGGCCGAGGGTGATAGAGTGATGAAGACATGGCAACAAGAGTCTGTAAAGGAATGCCGGCGATAGAGCTCAGGCGGACAGGCTTGACCCAGCTGAAATGCCGTTTGTGACTCTACGAATGCAGACAATGAGTAGACAAGAGATGATGAGAATGTTGAAAGGAATTCAAGACGTGGAATGGTGGGATAGATGTATGCATCTGAAGAAAGGAGTATTCAGGCACTGGAACGAGGAATCGTCGGGAGAAATCTAATAAACATCTATAAATCCAATACTCGGGAGTATAGCATTGATAGTCTGCGGACCATGCTCGCCGAAGCCAGGGCTGGCCGCCCCTCCCCAACTCAAAAGATCAAGATCAATCATCATCCCATCCACCAAGGGTAATGGGGGTGGGAAGGGCGCTCCAGCGGCGGGGAATCGACCTGACCTTGCCCGGAGGGAGGTTTGCATCGGCAGCTGTGGCAGCCAATTGTGAGTGCTCGCAGAAGCCACCAGCACATGGCAGCTCTGAGCTTTGATCGAGGGCGTTAGTATGCAAGGGAGTGTCAGGGCGGGGCCGCGATATCTGTGCTCTATCACCAGGGGACTGTGGAGGGGGGCGTGTCTCGAAAGAACCCAAAGACATCTTCAGAATGAACGGTGCAAGGTATGTATACAACATTAGAATTAGACATAAAGAGGATCCGCAAGTCCCCTGTCAGGGCAATGAATTCTTTGACGAACCTCTAGCCCAGACCAGAGCCACTTCGGATAAGCGTTGCAAGTAATGCATCTCATCCGCTCTGCAGCAACCACTCGACCCTTGCCAAGGGGGAACGGCGTTGAACTGGTTCGTCGAGCAAAGCCAGCCGTGCAGGCACGCTCAGCCTTGTCGCGATTCTCTCCTGATGAGGCCATCGATTAATAGTAATTCCGTAGTCTGCCTTTCCATTCTCAAACCTCCATCTCATCGTTTTCATTGCCAATATCGACCCGACTCCTCCCTCGTCCGGTCAACTGCTGGAGGGCCACCTTGTTGACTTGACCTCCTACCTTCTTCTGCATCTTTGCAATCTCCTCCTCAGCATCAACTGCCTCTGCTTCCGCAAAGTCCAAGACAAGCTTGCGACCAAGCAAGTGGGTGTCCCTCAACGCATTTAGCGCGTTCTCGGCTTCGCGGGGAGTGACAAAGTCTGCAAAAGCAAAACCCCTCGGGGTATAGTCAGCCTTCTTGGGAAGGCGTACCGATCTAAGCTGACCATAGGTTCCAAACAGTGATCTGATGTCCTTCTTGGTAGCTTGGAAAGGCAAGTTCTTAATGATGATCTTGGTGCGCTGCCCTGCAGCCTTCTTAGCCTTGTCTTCCCGACGTCTCTCCTCGGCTGCGTCATGGCCCTTGTGTGATGCCTTGACAGCGAGGGCGTGATCGTCAAGGACATGTCCATCCATAACTTTGAGTGCAGCCTGCGCTTGGCTCTTTGTCCGGAACTCCACAAAACCGAAGCCCATGCTAAGCGTCTGCCCTGGTTTCTTGGGATCCATCTTAGTCTTGACTCTAGCCGAGACGAATCCGTCGAGGGACTGAAAAGCTTCTGCAAGCCGAGATGTGGAAGTCGAAAAGTTTAAATTGCGTACAAACAGTGAGGTTGTTTCCAAGTCCTCCTCCGGCTTATCACCGCGTGACAGCAAGTCACTCACACTAAGGTTTTGGACCATCGGAGCCGGTCGATCCTTTAGCGACACGGCTTGATCCATTTGGTCGCCGCCTTTGAAGATGTCACTTGGCGCTTTCTCCAAAAAGAGAACACTATCGCCGATCCGGCGATATGCCAGCTTCCCAAAAGCGGATTTGGCATAATTGGGCTGCGCAAACTGGACAATGGCGATTGTCCCACTGGGGGGCATCAAAACTCTAAGCACGGGCCCAGACTCCTCAAAGAGCTTACGGAGTTCGTCGATCGTTGTCCCATAAGGGAAATTTTTGACCAAAATGGCCGTGTCACCCCGCTTCTTTGATTTGAAAGCCTCAAGGTCCACCCCGTTAGCGGCAAAATAGGCTTTGGTCTCTTGGATGACGCTCGTCTCTGCGATGGCCTGCTTGATGGCGGCGTCGGCGGAGGTAGGATCGAGAAGTTCGGATTTTGAAACACCAAGACGGTCGGCAACTGATGCGTTGACGGCGTCCTGGCTCATGTAGAGAGCATTCCAGTTGAACGTACTCGCAGCTGCCTCCTGTTTCTTTCGAATCACGTTTTGTTTCTTAAGGGGGAGCTTCGAAATTGCAAACTCGTCCAAGCCTGTGTCTCTCTTTGCACTGGCAGGAATGATGTGAAGAATGCGCCCCTGAAACGTTGCCCCATCCATGGCTTGGAATGCTTCAACCGCTCCCGACGGGTCAGTAAACAGAACCAGGGCAAACCCCTTGCTGGTACCTGAATTGCTGACCGGTAAATGGACCTGATATCAAACCGTTATTAGCTGAAGATCAAACAAGTAGAAATTTCAAACAACGGGGTGAAATTGGCAACAATTCAGTTAATCGAAGCATCTACTAAAATTTTCGCTCAGGTTCTCATCATATACCTAGGTATAAGCTGTCCCTATCTGAGATTCATCACGTTGCCGGGCTTTGCTCAAGAAAAGAAAACTAGTCTGAAACATACCTCTTCAAGTGTTCCGAACTGTTCAAAGCTTTCCCAAAGATCCTTTTGGGTGGCACTGTAGGGCAAGTTCCGAACAAAGAGCCGAGATGTTCGGCGGATCGCTTCAAGTGAGTCGTCTTTTGTCGATTCGCCCCCTGATGCCTCAACCGCAATCTCCTCGGTGGCCGGGACGTCCGTAGCAGGCGGATCAACAGGTGTGATTTCCATAGCATCGCCTCCCTCAACATGCCCAGTCTCAATCGTAGAAGGCCCTTGCGCAGGAGCTCGTTCCAGATCGTCGGGATCAACTAGGTCCAACAACCGGTTCGTTCGTGAACGAAGCCAGTCGTCATCTTCTGCAACTGCTTCTTGGTGTTCCACATCTGACTTTTTCGTTTCTCTGGGCTCCACCGTCAGCTCGACTGTAGGAGCTTGTGTCTGCACGCCAGAGACTGTCTTTGCTTCTTTCAGCTGCGATGGCAAATTATCAGAAACTTGAGGCTTCTCTAGTGGATCGATCCTGCGTTGCTTCTCCCTTCGGGTTGGGATTTGCTCGTATTCATCATCACTCTCCTCTTCAGGTACAGAGGTGGCTGCTACAGCAGCAACTCCATCACCGATACCACCACGAACACCATCGTCCAGTGCGCCTTCCCTGCCTTCCTTCATGACATGAAGGAATTCGCGTAGCTTGGGGTCCGCCGCCTGAGGCTCATCTCGCTTCCGCTTTCTCAAGCTCGAGTCTGAGTCCTTCTCGGCAGGGTGCGCTGCACCCTTGGTGATGGTGGATGATGATGATGCAGGCTTGGAATGCGCGCTCTGGCCTTTTGTGAGGGCGGGGTCTGAGATCTAACATTCCATTAGCAAGCGCAAGTCAAGACATTCGGGAGTTACTCACAGGTCTGGCTGTCTCTACGGCGATCTTGGACATGCGAATGTAAGACTTGTTAAAGTACTTGACTGCCTTGGAGGCATCTTCGGGTGTCTTGTAGCCCACATAGCCAATGCGTCGCTGGGGAATCAACTTGACGTCGGTAATCTCGCGGCCTTTAGCGGAGAAGTGTTTCCGAAACTCAGCCTCTGAGATGTTGGGGGGCAAGCCCTTGATGAATATTCTTGATGAGGCCATTGTGATGATGTTTGTAGATGTCTCCCAGGCAATGGCGAATGGTTCACCGGGGGAGTTTAACGCGTGAAGTCATTTTCGGAACGTGAGCTTTTTAAGAAGGGAGAAGAGAAAAAAAAAGTTTCCTACCACATTCTTATTATCGGAGGTTTGGATCCCATGGTGGCCCGTGCACACGGATTTTCTAACAGTCCAACCCCACTATCAGCTTCCACGATGCTTCTACTAGCAGACGTTTTCCTTCACCGCCCTCAGTGAGTGATGGGAGAAATTCCAGCGAACGAGTCAAACGCCACAATAACATTCAACAACACTGAAAACAGGCCGATTATGGTTGCCCAGTATTATATCACAGCCTTTGCCTTTCCAAATCGTTCATAAAACAGTCTCTCATGGAACTTGTTAACATTCGTACTTGAGTCTGGTGATGAAAAATCATCAAAGCTATAGCATATACGTAAGCTTCAAGATCGTGAGCGAGTCGTTATTATCTGGTTATATTTAAAGCAAAAGTTTTCCTAGTTTAATCCATTTTAAATTCTTGATGCGCAAAGAATGTCGAGTAGGGGGAATGGATTTGCCTTCCAAAACTCCTCTTCAGCCAGAGACCTGCGTCTTGAATGCCAAAGGGGTTGTGTCAAAACCGTGGCTTTTAAAAAATCTACGATACCATTTGAGTGCTCTTCCTGTAGCAGGATTGCATTCTAATATCACAGTCGATAGTGTTTGAACCTAAAGTGGTTGTAGCGACGAGCCAAAGCGAGCGAGCCGTAGAAACTCTTCTTAACAGGATATTGATCTTCATAGGTTGTATTTCGATGTTATAATTGTTATCAGAGCAAGCAATCTTTCTAAGGTAGTTCCCTAGGGATAGGAATGAGACTCCTTCTGGCTGTTATGCATCCATATCCAGTGGTGCGGCGTTAGACAGTTCATAGATCAGTTTGATGGCATACTGTGTTCGCATTCCTCGGTGATGAAGAGCCAGGGCAAGCTAAAATCCCTATTCAGGCATTGTTTTTGTCCTCTTTATTTTCCTATTCTAGAGAGAACACGAATATTCACAATACAATCCATCCATACAACCACTCAATTATCAACTATACGTATGCAAAACCAAGATCTACAAGAAAACATCAGATTCTCCGCATGGTCTCCCAGCAACTTCGAATTAACTTTCTTCAAGAAGCGGTGAGAAGGATTCTAGGAATATTCTAAAAGTTTATTAGGTCATATGGCTATGAATTTGGCTCTCCGACATTCCTAGCAGTATATCGTCGCCAAGTGCTTTCTTGAGCTCGTGGCCATTATCTGACTTGACGCGTGATCTCAATTATATATCTGGATTATCAAAACGATATTCGAACCTATCGTGTTAATTTCTTCTCAAATGGCTCTTAGAGGGGTCCTGGGAAATGCATTCTTGATGTGCATTATGGCATATGTACGGATGCATACTCCATACCATGATGAGCCTTGGAATGACTGGTGAGGGAATGCAGATGCAAGCCATTTCTTCTGGAGAATTCTTGCCAAACTTTATTAAGAGCCATATGACTTTCTTCATGTACAATCTCTTAGCCTTGGGAACTATAAGAAGGCCTCTCCTGCTACTGGTCATATCTCCAGAAACTGCTCGTCAGAGGAGTACAATGAAGTACAACACCAATAGTGTGACTCGACAGGCATCTTCATTTCATCCTATCCGAACTACATGCACAGCAATGTGACATTAAGCGACTTAACGGGTAGATCGATTGGGCAGGTCTATATACTCATGCACCGCTCGACTTCGAACTCTTCGTCAAACACCGACCGATGCATAAGGGACTGGAATATAGCAATAGGATTGGCATCATCTGCAAGAGCTTGGGAATTGACAATGATCTGGCATTTGGTTGTCCTGATATTTTGTCGCTATTCTTAGCACATGTTTTATGGAGCAAGAGATATATCGTCTTTCATCGTTCAACCAACATCAAAGGACCTACTTAACCCGATTTTCTACGTCATCCCGAATTATTTTCAGCTGTCTCTTGGTTCTTGATTGTTACTCCTGGCTCGACTCGCGACGAACTATTGTCCACACTCATCTACCTTGCGATCAGACGAGCAAGGGGCTTGTTGATACAGAATAACTATAGGTTTACTCACTCGACTATCACATTGTCTCCTAGATAAAGGCATCTCTGGTGTTCATTGGTGATAACACACCACGATAGCGTCTCTTATAAGCGATTCGTAGACCTTTCTGCTTTCGTAGGTTTACTAGCCTCTAATCATTTGTACAATGTAAGAAGCAGGGAAATTGTTCTATTCTACTCAACGTGTCTCCCATCTCCTAACAATATTGGGTGTGAGCATAAGAAATCAACCTGGCAGGTGCTTGCTTACCCATAGTTTGTGGAGGTTTGTTTGTATTACTTAAGGCCAACATTCTTCGTCTTCTACTGAGCTTACGATACTATTCTCTTTTTCTTTTTCTGTGATATAAATGTGTATTGCACATGAGTTCTGACACCAAGCTGTTATATACCTAGGAAAATATGCCATGGCTCAGACTAGTATCCAAGGCTCATCATTTCATCTAAGAGTCCATGTATCTTGACTTATCAACCAGCTTTTTGTTTTGTAGTTTTTAGTTTTCATTGTGCTTATGCTTCGTCGTCCATCTACTACCAACTCTGCGACGAGAATTATTAAGATAAGCCTAACGTGACTAGCTAAGTAAAAATACCGTATTCGGTGTTTGCACTCCATTAAGAAGATTAACATATAGAAAAAAGCGAGTAATTAAATGTATCATGATTATTCAATTATGAGTACGTCAAATCAAAGGTCTAGGTTAGGTATATTGTCTTGAACAATGGAGATGGGCTGTCGGGCAAGCTCCTCCACCAGGTACAAGCCGCGCCGCACCTTCATAATGAGCAAGCGCGCCCCGTGCACGTTCCCACCCAAGAGCAGCTCCACGCTGGCGAGGCTACGGAAAGGCCAACAACAATCCAATCAATATCACCAACACGCGACTCGCACTCACTCCACAAGGCTTTAGCATTTGCGCGCCCCGTCGACGGCGAAACCTATAATCGACGGTCCTGAACCTATTATTATTCAATTTCCTATTGCCCGAAAACATTGGCGCCTCCTTCTTCCGCCCAGTATCGTACGTACACCCTGAATCCTCCAAGCATCTCGTCCCGTCTTATCCTCCTCTCAAGGACGGCGCAAGCTGAGGCGTCGCACGTCAGCCTCACGATGCCAATACAAGCTAACAAAACATGATTACATCCAGTCGCAACTAATTACCCAAACCGAACGACATCAATTCGAATCGCAAGATGGCCGACGCTCCTACCAAGATCGAAAGCCCCGCGCCCCGGGAGAAGCTGGAGGGTAAGCAACCCTTGAGCAGCTGTGAGAGTAACGACGTGCTAATACGCTGCCAGCTCAGGTCAAGTCCGCCGATATGGTGAGATAGCCCGGCATGCGTACCAGATAAAACAAACACGATCGCTGACGATGGTTGATAATAAAGACGGAAGATCTGCAACAAGAGTCCATTGAAGTCGGTATGGGAAACCTATGACAGCATCACTTCAGAGAAATGAACGCCAGGCTAACACGATGACAGCCCAAGAAGCTATGGCCAAGTTTACCATCGAAAAGGTTGGTTCGCCAAGCACTGCATCTCCGTATCGAAGCTAACATGTAATGGCAGGATATCGCACAGCACATCAAGCGAACGGTTCGTACACGCCAATCATGTTGCAACTGATCATGTACTTACAAGACTCCAGTTCGACGAGCGAAAGGGACCTACTTGGCATTGTATCGTTGGCAGGAATTTCGGCAGCTTTGTTACCCACGGTATGTCAAACTCAACCCGCAAGACTCTGGCATCCACCTAACGCACCATACAGAGACCAAGCACTTCATTTACTTCTACCTTGGTCACTGCGCAATTCTTCTATTCAAAACGCAATAGGCATGGGGGCAGTGGCTCACCGAGGGGGGCCTTTGGAAGAGCTTGTTGTGAGCGATGAGAAAGGGTGTGGTAGGACGAAAGGAAAGGCAAAGGCAAGAAAGCATCATGGCTGTCATGCCGTCCACCCTACCCTACTTGCCTCTATGTACAAGACAGAAGGCCGTGGAGCTTGCGGCTGTACTAGGTTCACGATCAATGATGAGGGGCGCTCGCCCAGTTTTTCCAATTCTTGCCGTTCCTGGCCCAAGTGTTACATACCTACTGCCTGGGGTGGCTGATCTGCCGTGACGGGCTACCAACCTGGGCCTGATGCAAGACTGTTGGCGATTAGCTCGAGATCGGGAACCTGTCATGCCTAGACTGTTCCTGAAACGGATGACTGTCGTTGCAAGACCTGTTCATCTGCTTTTAGTATCTTTGAATCCGTTTTCTAGTGAAGCTGCTCTTGTGAAATCGACAGAGTCAAGACGGACATGAGCCATGGGACCCGCCTATTACCGCATCTCTCCAGCGTCGCACATCACGGCCATTCTACGTGCACAATCTGCAACTCAAAAACGATCCACCTCCATTCATCGAGTTCACGTGGGGTGGAAGACGCTACATGAAAAGCCCGCTCCAGATGGACTAACTAGAGTACCCGATCTCATAAGCAGTAGACAACGGCACACCCATCCGCAAAAGCATAGGCGAAGAACTTGATCCTTTAGTTGGGGGGGGGGGAGTCAAATGCCTCGTCCGTCTTTGCCGACTCAATTCTAGCTCCGCTGTTGCAACTCTCCCGAGCGATCAGGCCAAACGACTATCCACTTTCGGAGCGGAGGCGGGTCGACGCCTCTCGTGGGGGTGTGTTTGTCAAAGTTGGAGGGTATCTATCTATACAGGCACAGGCACAGGCACAGGAACGGGAGCAGAGGATTTGAATTCACTTGAGAAGAAAGTCAAATTTTGAGAACCAATTTAGTGGACGGGTAGTAAAGTGAAATGTGATAGCCGAGATAACTTGACTAACGTTGGAGGCTTTATCCGTCAAACCGCCAAAGAGAGAGAGAGAGAGAGAGAGAGAGAGAGATCGTGGCTGAAAAGTAGAGCATCGAAACTCTAACAACAGGGGCATGATGTTGTGAGGACCACACGATCATCAGGACCTGGATACAGTGATCTCACTCGGATGCGGGAAGACACCGGACGGAATTGATCAACCTGTGGTTATTTCTTCCTTATTCTCACTACACGGCCATGAAAGACGGAGAGTGGTCCGGGCCGCTGCCGTTAAGTCATCCAATTGTATGAATTCTCTACCCAACGGAAACTCTCTCAGCCAAGTGAGACTATTCAAACTCCACAGCCAGCCCAAAGTGCGAATCGGCGGCCCACTCACCCACCCGCAGAGTTGGTCCCCTCCCGCCGGATCCTGGTCGAGAAGGGACTATCACTGACAGCCAGCCCATTCAGTCTTGTTGTGGACGTCAGCGGAAGAAGATGATATGATTTGGAAGTGGCTGAATGGTGGCAGTTAGTTGAAAACACACTGATCATGATCTCGGTTCCTCTTCTCAATGGGTAACACGGCTCTCAATGTGACGATATTGGACCCTTGCCAGCGATTGTCCTTGGCTGAACCCTACTTGTCGAACAGGTGTTAGGCTTGGGCTCCCGATTGCATATCGCATGGCACGAGGGACGCATGAGAACGGATTGGGAGATGGGGGTTCATTCAAACCAAATCAGACCGAGCCGAGCCATGCCGTTCGGAAGAGATGGAGTTGTGCCTTGGAGCTTGCCATGTTAATTCTCTCCGACTGGGTATTGTTGGTGGTGCCTGTTTACACAGGCTGGACTACTCTATCCAAAGGGTTGGCTTTTGGTTTGATGCGGGCTTATTGTTAATGCCGTCTTTAACCCCAGAGAACATATACGTTGCTCCAGGTTGTCTCGTTGTAATGAAGTGTTAATTACCTATTTAAAGTTGCCTTGTCGTATGATGCCTGTTTCAAGTCGGATTCGAATGCCTGCGTGAAACTCGCTACATCCGAATTGGTTTGCCAACTTCAGAATAGTTGGTACCACCGTAACTTGGACAGCAACACGTTAGCTATTCGCTATGAACATCTTAGCTGCCGTGGTTATCCCACCCGACATGCACGTAGTCGTCAGATAGTATAGGTTTCAGGACTGAACGGCCTGGCTGAAGCTCATTCATAGCAAAGCCTAGGCACAAACCACGCTGCATGGCACATTCACGTCTTGCCCTTGTGACAAACAATTTGTAATGCGTACAAGCTCCCGAGTCTAAGAAGATGCCAAAGATCCTATTTGCTATGATATCGGGGTCTCAAGTGAGGTTACTCATGGAGAAATATTGACTGTTGTGTACACCTTGGCATCGGGTATATTTACAGGGTTACGATAGCTACCACATGGAACGAGACTCAGAGCGACATACCATACATTCAAGGAAGCTTTCGAAGGAGTGTTGATGGTATTATTCAATATTAGCGAAGGGCTTGAATAGGTCGTCCCTTGAGGAGGGCAATTGGTTTGCTTGAGTAAATGCCCCCTTGACATCCATCCACCCCCAGTGGACTGCGCATCTTTGTATTATAGGAACCATTCCTAACCTCTTTATACCCTGGCGAAACGGCCATTGAGTAATAGTTATTTGCCAGGAGGTTTTACAAAGAGGTTGAATCCAATTGTAAGGGATACCAATGTTAAAGTACGGAGTAGCCGCCCTTGCAAGTATCTAATATCTAATATTCTGGGCACCACCCCCCATTATCCAATCTTGAAGTGCTCAAGTATGCACTTCAATGTTCCAGCTCCCACGTCAATTTTCCACATAAAGGATGGATTCGATCAAGCATTCGAACCGATCCTAACAATCCTAACGGCTTAAGCTCAGAATTGCAGCGAGGTAATAAGTGACAGAAGGGATAGAAAGAGTCAAACAAGCGCCCATCTTGACACAGCAAACTAAAATGGTAGAGGTGACAGAGGTGACAGAGGTGACAGGAGCGTCAAAGAATCCCTATCCTGGTTCATGGATCCATGGATCCATATGGAAATCGAAAAGTTCGACAGCGGGTCCATGGAATCCCAAAGTCCCACCTGAATCACTCGGCGAGGAAATCAATCCCCTTTGTTTGTTTTGATAAAAAAAAATAACTACCAATTATGTCCATAGGTAGTTTGATTATTTGTCCCTGAAGGGGGAGATATCGACGCAGCCAACGTTACAGATATCATTCCGTCTAATATCCGTACGGTGTTTAGAAAACCAGCCCAAACCAAACAGCAGATTCAGGTCACAAGCCAAGCGGCAGGCGTCAATTGTGAGACAATATGGGCGCGCTCTGCCAGGTTACTTTCATGTGTGCTATCCGTATGCCGTCAAGTATCCAAAATGTCAGCGCCGCCTCAAAAGACACGAACGGTCGTGGCGCATGCATTTGAACCAGACCAGGGGATCAGATATCACGGGCCCACTCTCCATTTTCTTTCATGAATATCTTTCCAGTTTCCAAAGTATCGGGTCCTGTTCAATTGACCCGATCAACTGGCGATCAAAGAACATCAGAGTTGGCATGCTGCTGTACACAAGCAGTGACAAGCCAGGACGTCTCCCTAATTAGCGGTCTGTTGAGCAACCTCGGAACAGCAAGGATCCCTTCTCCGGGACATTTGACATATACAAACACATTCGACTCGACGTGGGATGGTACTTGGTGGAATTTCGAGGCGAGCCGGAGAGAGGAGTCTGGAGCCCATGGCCAACGTGACCAGTTGAACCCGCTAGACCTGCCCATTATCGGTGCTCAACACATACGTAGTAGGGTCTTTTGACGGCCAGAACGGGACGCGTACGACAATTGAAACTCTTTCACCCAGCAACACACACCGAATCGGCCGGCGGTCTGCTTGGAAAAAGACGGCGGTGCATAGGTTACCAGGAGGGCAGAGTCTCACCAATCGTGATCCCTTTCTGGCATGTCGCCAAGCGCGACAGCCTTGGGCTGAGATATATATACATACATACATGCGTACAGCGGCAGTGATGTCAGCGATCAGTACATCGTGCTTTGCTGGGCAATATTGTGCTTCAGCAGTAAACCCGAGTGAGGCGCGTCACCTACATTTCAACCCTTCCAAGGCATATCCCTGCTGCACAGCACACACCGGGCCCCCCTGTCTGTCGTCGACCAGACCAGGATCTTGCCCTTAGTACTCAAGCGGAAGTGTCCTGGGCGGGTCCAGCCAGGCACGTCCGCTGACTATGTTTGTGGTGGCTATCGTGGACTGGAGGAAATATTATCGATGAGGTTTGCCACTGATTATTGCTTAGACTATGTTCTCTCTCATACGGGTTCTAAGCTGTGCATGCTACGAGCACGATATAAAACCGACCAGCGTCAGCACTTAAATTAGTTGTAGTGGGCAACTATGTTGTGCTTTGACTGCCCGGGCATATGTAGAATTCGCATTTTTAAAAAAATTTAAATGAATTAAACAGGTTTTATGATAGGGTAGAGGGAGAACCTTGACTATTTTTAAGTGAGCCGTTGAGAGAGCAAAGCCTCGTTCTAGATGCCGGTTTAACCCAAAGTAAAAGCTTAAATTGAGCCGTCAGTTGTTGGCGAAGAACGAAGAAGCTCAGGCCACGAGCATTGAGCACTAGATTAAACCAACTCTCAACAATGCAATATCATTGTGAATGGGAATATTGGAGACTCCTTTATGCATAATAACCAATATTTGCACCAAGTGCTCTGCCAGAGGAGGAGAATTGTCGGCTTTGTGGAGTTATAGCGAGTCCGGCGTTGCGGGGGCGGGGCATGTTGAGCAAACCATACAGCTCGGGCAGCAGTAGCTGCATTTATTTAATCAACTGATCTGTCTGTATGCACTGGGTACCATGCTCGATCATGCAGTACCATTGAAAGCCGGACCATCTCGGATGAGTGATTTTCTCTTTCTTGTACTTGTTTCTCCTGGTGTTATTCGGTTACAAAGTTCGGCTTGCTCGGTGGTTAAATCCTGCTATTCCGGCCTCCGATGTTGCTTCCATCTTCCCCCC